>JAIPRM010000755.1:0-23533 GCA_025469315.1 Stegophylla sp. TES_Ste_2020 | reverse complement strand
CATAAATTTTTTTTTTTTTTTTTTAAAAATTTACCAAAAATTTGACAAAAACGACTTGGAAACCATCATTTTTTGATCCGAACTATATGAAAATTTAAACATAAATATAAAATAATATAAGAAAGATTTTGGCGCAAGAAAATGTTGGAAATGTGAAAAAAAATTTTGGACATTTTTCTAACATTTTTTTTTCTCTCGTTTATATTTATATTTATTATTAACTTTCTTCGTTCAGAATCGTTTCGTTGAAGAAATGATTTATCGTTTCTTTAAAATTCAATACACCCGTCAGCAGAATCCCACCTAACGTGCGAAGAACACACTTTTTTAATTTAGGTATTGTACTTAGACGGGAAAACAATTTGTTCTTTTCTTAATATGTAACAACTTTACCGATATTTATTACTATTAATAATATGAATTTTAACAATAATTGATCTGGTGACGTTTAGAAAATACTATCTTCTCGTTTGGTTTATTCGCGCTTCGTCACCGATTACAGGTGTAAATTTACTATATTATCTTATAGCAAATATGAAGTACATATTATTGTATGTGTGTCAGTGCAAATATTTATTTGTGTAAAAAGCTGTTTTTATGAACCGAAAAAATTCTCAAAATTTATCTGTTTCGAATTTCACTTCATTGTTTTTAATACTACCTACACGAGAAAGTGTTGTCACAAACAGCTCGCATTTAATAAAAATCAACAAATTTTATGTACTCAGTCAATAATTATACTCGAAGTTGCTGTTTGTAAATTATTGTTCAACGATTGTTTTTGCAACGCTGTCTTATGTTGCGATGGGCGATGGCGATGAAGATAATAAACGATTAATCGTGTTGTCGTTTCGGGGTCTCGACAAAACTATGATAGACAATCATCCAATGCGAAATTTGAAAAAGTTACGGGTGGAGGGCGTCACTACGACATTGGACCCCACATATTATGAGACACTTTTTGACAATTGCTTTTGCATCGCTACCGGAATTTGTCCGGCGAAAATACAATTTGATAGCAAGGCGAATGACACGGACGCATATAAAAAAGTACTACTTACAAGCGATGTTGTCCCGATTTGGATAAGTTTTCTATTTTCTATTATTCGTTCAACATTCCGCGTGACTTGAAGAATGCATGTTTAGGGCTGTTCGGTTATTCTTTTTAGAGATCGATTATGAGATTATGCACGATTAATCGAAAAACAATTGATCACTTGATTACTCAATAAATCGATTTTAACGAAGAAAACAATAATCAATTTTTTGATTGATCATACTTTTTAAATTCACTTATAAATTAATGAAAACAAAGTTATTAATTAACTCATGTAAATTATAACTTATTATTAATTATAAATATGTAAATAGTGTAATAATAAAGTCACAACCAAACACTTTTTCTAGGACGTTTGAAAATTGATCGTACAATTAATCATTTTTTTTTTTTAATTTTAAAACATAACGATTTAATCAATTAATTAGGAACAATTTCGATAAATCGAAATAATCAAACAGTCTTGTTGTATATATTAGCTTTACGATGCTTTCGAGTATGAAATTTAATCAAATATTTATTATAGGGTTAAGCGTAGTATGATTTGAAGAGAAATGACACTAACGAAATTCAATGTTACTATTGTATTATACCAGTTTTATTATATTTTTCTTCATTAAGTATTTCAGATTCTGAGTAAAGTGAAGAGTCAATGTTTTTAAAATGGTGTTTATTAATATTTTTTGTATAGACAGTTTAATAGTTTAAAAATACAGGATTAAAAAAAAGTGGAATGGTAAAATATAAATTTACTTTATTCTCTTAAATGTGTGTTTATTATTATTTTCTTATCTTTTGTTAAAATTTTATATAATCATATATATTTATAATAATATAAATTTTGATTTTTTCATAATATAAGGAAAGAGAACATACATACGTCTGATACTCTGACTATTTTGGAAAATTCACTCAAAATTTAAGCTATGCTTTTTCCAAGCTTCTGACACATCAGTATTATTTTAGATTATGAGTGGAAAGAAGAATTTGGTGTTTTAACAACGTTTAATTTTTCTGTAAACACTTTCGTATAGAAGTACTGGCCCAAAAGTTTCCATAAGTAACTTTTTAAATCCAAATTTTTCTCTAGATAGTACTTTTAAGATGTCATTTTTCGTAATTCACAAGAGATTTTTAAAATACTGGAAAATCTACCCCAAAATTTAACAAAGACGCCTTTGAAACTTTTTTTAATCCACACTATATGAAAATTTCAAAAAAGATAGATAATAATATGAAAAATCTATTGCCATAAATTAATTTCCACCTCGATTTCCACCTGTTGTCAGTTAATAGGGGGGGGGGGTATCAAACTGGTTGAGTAAAAAATATTTATGTTTTAATAGTAATAAACTTTATAATTTTTAAGTAAAATTATCTTTTTGAACTGAAACTCCACTTAGCACCATTTTATTGAAGGAATCATTTATCGTTTCTTAAAAAATGTTACTCATCCACTAAGTCCCATCCGAGTTACGATGAATACCCGTGGTCCAAAGTATGTATTACCTTTTTTTTAGAACCATTACAAGCACTAACGTTTGTTATAAAGTATTGGGTAAAAATAAAAAATGCTTATTCATAATTTTAAGTTAAAATGATACCAACATAAAATAACTGAAATGTAATCAGCTATTATACCTTTTGATTATATAATAGTAATATTATAGTACTGATTTAATATTAATATCATTATTATTGTTATATATATATATATCAAAAGTACACAGTCACACAACATTATAAACAATTTGTCATTAAATTATAATTTTTGTAAAATATAGACACAATATGAGAACATAGAAGATGGTCGTTTAAGTGGAATTTTTATGTGGCCTACAATAAAAGGACATCAGTATGGAACTGAAGAATCAACCCATTACATAAAATATGATGAGTAATATTACATTTTATAAATTTAGATTCTGAGTAGAGCGAAAAAACTTGTGGTTTTACAATGGTGTTTATTTTTTTTTTTCTGTGAACACTTTTTCGTATTGAAATACTTCTCCAAAAATGTTTGACCAGCCACTTTTTGAATTGAAATTTGCCTCTAGATAATACTTTCGATAGGTTATTTTTCGAAATTCTAAATAGTTTTCTCAAAATATGGAATAATAAAATAAAGGAAATTACTTTTTTTTTTAATCCAACTTTTATAAAAATTTAAATATAAATAAACAATAATATGAGATATATTTAAATATTTAATTTAAATATTTAAATAATTTAAAAACATATTATACTTATATTATGTTTTTCACTGATGATTATAATTTTAATCTAGTAAAACTCATATTTTGTATAGAGATTCAAAAATGTATAACAATATTGAAAAATTCTTAAAATGGATTAATAATAATAAAAAATCAAATTTATTGATGGCACACATAGATGTGGAAAAAGCTTATAAAGGCCATGATGAATCACAAAATTACCCACTGTTTGTGGATGACTTATTCGGGTAATAACATTGAAAACACGATTTCAGCATATCTTAGATTATAAGTGAAGCGAGGAAGCTAGTGTTGTTTCATTGATGTTTATTAATTATTATTATTATTTTTTATGTGTGAAAATTTTCGTATTGAAATACTTGTCCAAAAGTTTCGACCAGTAACTTTTTAAATCGGAATTTATCTCAATAATGTACTTTTTAGAAGTCATTTTTCGAAATTCACAATAGATTTTCCAAAATTTGGGAAAACTATTTAAAATTTGATAAAAACGGTTTAAAATCTTTTTTTGATACAAATTTTATAGGGATTAAAATATAAATATTTTAAGAAATATTATGATGGAAGAAAATTTTTAAAATGTGAAAATATTTTGCTTCCGGTTTCTCAGTTATAGTGGAATATAAAACTGTCCGAGTAAAAAATGATTTTTTTTTTTTTTAATAATAATAAACGTCATAAATTATTGTCTTAAATAAACTAAAGCTCCACACAGAATTATTTTATTGAAGAAATGTTGTATCGTTTCTTCGAAAGTTAATACACCAATCAAGACCACTCACCTGAAAAGACCCACTGTGCAAAGTATGCCCCGATTTCTTAGATTCTGAGTGAAGCAAAGAAGTTAGTGTTGTTCAATGATGTTCACTTATTTTCTTTCTTTTATGTGTACACGTTTTCGTATAGAAATACTTGTCCAAAAGTTTCAACTAGTAGATTTTTGAATCATAGTTCGCCTCTAGATAATACTTTTGAGAAGTCATTTTTCGGAATTATCAAGTTTTCCCAAAACTCGGGAAAAACTTCCAAAAAAGACTCGGAAACTACCTTTTTTTAATCTAAATATTTAATCCAATATGAAAATTTAAGTATAGATAAACATACAATATGAGAAATATTTTAGCTCAAGTAAATTTTTAAAATGTGAAAAAAAAATGTTTTCATCAAATTTTTTTTCACTTTTATCAGTTAACAGTGAAATATAAATTTTTTTGTTAAAAATTGTCTTGAATATACTGAAACTCTGCACAGAAACGTCTTATTAAAGAAATTATTTATCCTTTCTTTAAAGTTCAATACACTCACCAAGAACATCCCACCCTAGTGGTGGAGGATATCAATATACATGGTACGAAGTATGTTTGGCTTTTATATATTGTTTTAAAAATTTTATAAATTATTAATTATACAGTGGTGTTTTTTTTTTTTTTTTTTTTTTTTAGGTCAGTAATTAATTTCACAATTAATAATTTTCTAATGGAAAAATTAATTGATGAAATTTTTGTTTAATAAGAATTATTTTTTAATTAAAAATTTGATCAATAGGAGCATCTTAAAAGAATTAGGAGGAAATGCTGAATTGAAAAAGAAAATGAACCTGATTGTACTGACCTGCACTCAAGTTGGTAGGTATACATAATGTTATATTGACAATAATTATTGACATGATAATTTTAGACCATCATTATGGTCATATAAATAGATTCGAATGAAAATATGAGTAATTACAACCAGATTTTATTGATGTAAAATTGATTAAAATTATCAGTGTTTACCATAAACAATAATCATTAAACATATTTTATATTATTCTGTAATTTTTTCCATTTAAAACATTTATTATCTTACTTTTAATGTATATTTTGCTATAAATACGATAAATCATAATAAAGTTCATCAAATAAAATATAAATAGGCTTTAATTATAAAAATTAATAGGATTATAATATGTAGATATAACATAGTATTTTATAAAATATGTTTAAATTTAATGAACTTGGAACTTGTTTTGGTGTTTTTTTTTTTTTTTTAGTATGTATGCGTATAAATTGCTTTTATTTTTTTTTAGATCAAGAAATTTATTTCATAGCTTCGGGATCAATGTTTCAAAAAAATACTGTTATAGCTTTCAAAACCAGTTTAGAAGAAGTTTATGTCTTGTTAGAACATATTTTATTGAATGTGCATGAAAAGGCAAATTCGAAACAGCCTAAAGGAAGAATGAATGAAATAAAAAACGTATTGGTTTCCAAACATGCTAAGATGGCAACTAATAAGAAGGTCACTGAGAAAATTAAAGAATTAATTTTTGCCTTAGAAACACCGAAAGTTACTTAAATGAACACAAATATTAATGAATGACCCCAAATATAAAATATTTTTTGACATTGTAAACATTTTTCACATTAAAAATATTACATAATTTCTAATGAGTTGTATACTTGATATACTTTTTGGTACCTATATCAGTGTAGAATAGCAATAAAATAATTGAGTAAATGGTGAAACTAAGAAATATTTTTTATCCAATTTTAATACGTTACCTATAACCATATTTTTGTACTTTTCAAGTTGTTTTTACTGTTTTATAATTTTCTCGTATTAATATTAAGTTTGTAGAGATGTATTATTATTAATATTTCAATTTTTACTTCTTTGAAAATTGTACATTAATGTATACAGATTGTAAAAGTTTCTTAACACAGTAAAAATCAAATATTTAGTATAATATTATATAGTAAGTATTTCAAGGGAATTGGAGCATATTTTTAATATAATTAGTGTTTAAATAGGTTCTCTTAATTCACATTTTAGTTTTAAGTTCATACAACCGAGATTTGACAAATATTAATTCTGCATTTCAATTGATGAGTTGACGGTGTGGAACCGTTCTACACATACATTATTGACAATAATATTATATTTTTGTACAGGTTTCATTGTATTGTTTGACTAAATCAGTTATTGATGATACTTTCAGGTCCAAATAATGCTTTATAAGTTGCTAAATATCGATATCAAATGTTTTGGTACTGATGCTCTTATTAAACATCAGTCAAGAAAACCAGGTACAATAAGAAAATGTTCATTGTATAGTTGGTGATGTCACACCTGTTTTCTTCTATTTCATAGTATTTTTTTACAAATCGTCAAATTTTGGACAAAAAACTAGTGGCAGCGGTTCAGGGTGTAAAAACTCATTACGAGTTTACACACTTTTTACCCTCAAACAGAGGAGTCATTAAGGGGGGGGGGATGTCACGGAATATACTGACACGTTTTTTTTTGCATTTCATTACCTACCATAAAATTATTATTTTTAATCTGCCATAAAATGTAAACTATAGAGTCTAATATTTTATGTATGTATCACCTATGTAATAATATGAAGAAAATTATGTCCAGCTTACTGATTAATTACGTGCGTCTGGGTATTAAGGGATGACCTATTTTTGTAAATATCTATATAACTTTATTCAATAATAACCTCGATAATAACTATGTGACTTTTTACTAGGGACGGCTTAAAGTTTGGCATCCCTATAGATAAAAAAAAAAAAAAAAATTTAAACGGTACTCCTTGTGCTGTCGGTGCGCACGACGCGTAATCGTAATAGTCGGAGGAAACCCGTGGCCTACTGGCGTCGCGTCTGTGCAAATAACGCCGCCGATACAGGCGCACTAGAAAACAGCTGTTAAACGAGGGGCGAGTGGGGGGGGGGTAAGCCGAGAACGTCTCCTTTGTGGGAATCCCGCGAGCCTCGTACAACTCAGAATAGTAAATAGTCTTAAGCACGTCCGCTCGTCCCTTCATAATGATACCCTCCCACCACCGCCCACACGGTACACGAATCGCAACAACCCTACGATATCACTATTGTCATTATCGGCGGAGTGCCGAATATACGAGAGGGTCTAAATCAGTGATTCTCAACCTTTTTAAAGTCACCGCCCCCCCCTGAAGAGCAAAATATTTTTCAACGCCCCCCTTTAAAAATAAATAACTAAATAAAAATGATGTACTATTTGAAAAGTGTACTAACTGAAAACTTAATTGAAAATATACGTGTATATAATTGGTATTCATAAAGCTGGACTGGCTTTTCACACCTTATTAGTTGAATTAATTCTTGAATTTGTTAATCTGTCGTTTCAATGTTTATTGAAAACATTCAGAAGAAATACAATCATAGACAAGTCATGGAGCGTTGTTCAGCAGAGTATCTGTATTTCAGTTTTCATTCTTCTTCAATATTTTTGTCTTTAATTTAATAATTACATATTATGTTCAACACCACCCTGCCGCCCAAGAATTACTCAACGCCCCCGTTGAGAACCACTGGTCTAAATGAAGCACAGGCGTCAAGTTAAATAGGGGTAGGTTGTTGGATACGCACTGTTTTATGTTGGCAAATAAAATAATTCGAGTTGTGAATAAGACCAACAATAATTACGTATTTACAGTAAACAGGTCAACGTAATTTTTCATTAAAAAAAAAAAAAATAAAAAATTAAAATTAATATTTCGGCACTGGTTGTTATTTTATTTTTTTGTAGTCGACATTTTTTTTTTTTTTTTTCGACAGTCACGTCGAAAAGTACACCTGTGGCGGCGGTGGTAGTGGTGACGTCTACGAATTCACGACGAATTATTATACGTAATATCGAGTCGAACGGAACGTGCACAGCTTCGCGCGACGTGACTCCTACCCCCCCCCCCGTGTATATAATGAGCACGGTGATTAGGGGTTGACCAGCGACGGGGGTGTGTGGGTGGGTGAAATGTTTCGGATTCGACGGGTCTAGTGGGGAACGCGGTGCGCGGGTCGTCGGTGACGGTTTCGGCACGGGGAGGATGGGTGGGGGTGAAACAATCGATCGCTCGCTACAACTGTTCCAACGCGGGGGTGGCGGCGGCGGCGGTGGTGGTGTGACCGTACACGCGCCGCGTTACGACGCAACGCTTAAGCGGTTGTCGCGTCGTGTCACGTCTCTCGTTACGTGTAAATAAATATTATTCAGGCATTTTCCGCCGCGGCGAACAATCGACTTTTCCGCCGGAAAGTGCATTATCGCATCACGTCGTAACGCGCGAACTTAAAAAGGTTTCTCTCGGGGGGATACTATATTTTCGCGGTCAACAAAAATTTTTTTCTCTAGTTTTGTTATTTTTCGATTTCCACGACTGTCGCGTCCCCCCCCTCCTCCACGGTCGTGCATCGCTCATAACCACATCAATAGTATTGAAAGAGATAATAGATAACCAATAATATTATCTTACCTGTCGGCCAGACCTCCCCAGAACGGGGCGGCCAGGAACTCGACGAACGGCCGGGACCCGATGAGCAGGCCGCACTGGCTGGGGTTCATGCCCATCTGCTTGAAGTAGACGCCCATGAGCGGGAACAGCGAGCCGAACGCGGAGTAGAAGAAGAAGTAGAACGTCTTGACGGTCAGCAGCTCTTGGTCAACGGTGCCGAATATCATTTCGATGATGTCCGACTTGCCGCGTATCCGGTTCGTCGAGTCCTTGGGCTGCGGATACTGTTCCGGGTCCACTTCGCCCAGCGCTTCCGGGTCGACGCGCGGCCGGACGCCCGCCGCGGCCAGCGCGGGCCCCCTGCTTTCGCGCGGCACCTCGTACGGCGACGCCATGGCCGACACGACCCTGCTGCAACGGACGCGCTACACTGAATACACCACGAGCAGACCGCCGGGATACTGTGCGACGACGACGGCGACGGCAGTGACTATCTTCTTAGGACACGGGACCCAAACGAAGACACACGCCCACACACACCACTGACGGACACGCGGGGCGCGCGCACCACTCACGCGCACACACACACACACACACACACACACAACGCACGCACCGCCTGAACGGACAACGACCGTCACGTCGTTACCTGACCGACTGCGCGCCGCGGGGGGCCACCGCGAGACGCGCTGCACGCTCGGCGCGTGCCGCCGAGGGAGCTGCTGGGCCGCGGGACTCGGAGCGCGCGCGCGCGCCAGTGCCGCCGCCCGAAAAAATGTCGGGGAAAAGCGCGGCCGTTAGGTTGGGAAGAAACCGCGGATGGCACCGCTGGCCTGCCTGCCTGACGACAAAGGCCGCGTGAAAAATGAAAACCGCCGACGACGTTCGCGGATCCGTACGCGACCGAAAGAAAAAATCGAAAAATTATCGCCCGAAAAGCTGTTCCGACGATGAGTTTCATCTCCGGCGACGGCCGAATCTCCGTTTCGCCTTTGATTTGGTTGAAATATAAAAACGGATTTCAAATAACAACATATAAAAATACTGCGCACGTCGAGTGAGATTCTCTTGACGGGTGTATTGAATTTTAAAGAAACGATTAATCGTTTCTTCAATAAAACGATTCTGAACGAAGGAAGTTAATAAAAAAAAAAAAATCCGAACTAGTTTGTCACTTCGCAAGACTCTTCTCGTTTGCACAACGGGCTCGTGTCATTCACACATGCCCTTCCAGGCCTGTAGCTACGGGAGGGGGGGAAGAGGAGGCGTTGCCCTCTCTAAACCCAATCTTTGCCCCCTCTAAGAATATTAAAAATATTAAAAAGACTTTTAGGTTGGTATGTCTTTTTCCAGCGGTTCAAAGTCTTTTGAGACCGCGACCCCCTTTGTTCATCATTTAATTATCTGAATGAACTCTACTTTAAGTTTTATTTTTAATATTTACTATTATTCGTTTCGTATTTTTAAAATACATGTATTATTGTAAATAAATTAAAAATTGTATTAATACTATTTTTATACATTATGCCCCCCCCTGAAATTTGGTCTGGTTACGGGCTTGTGACCTTCACACTTCGCGCTCGATTCAAATCGGTATTAACTCTCGACTTGCTGTGCGATGTGGAGACGTTTCGGTTTGATAATATACTTGCTGTGCGATGAGGGGACTTTTCGGTTTAATAATCGGTAATTATTAACCAAGTTATACCGCTGTAATCGCCCAAATGGTCTATTATTTTTTCATGCGAATGGCCGAGAGAAAAAGCTAAATATGCGACTGCTCTAGATATGTTTTCTTAGTAGGGGTTACCAAAATCTAAATACCTAAAATTCACGGTGTCAGAAATTGGAAATCGACATTATCTCCGAGTTTCATCTCTGACGGCGAACGGTTCGTTTGGCCTTTGATTTGGTTGAAATATAAAAATGGATTTCAAATAACAATATATAAAAATACTTCGCTCACCGGGGTGTTCACCGCACGTCGAGTGAGATTCTCTTGACGGGTGTATTGAATTTTAAAGAAACGATAAATCATTTCTTCAATAAAACGATTCTGAACGAAGGAAGCTAATAAAATAATACATTAAAATAAAAAAATAAAAACAAGTATTGAAAAAAAAATACCTGCTGTATCGAATATCTATAAAATTGTAACACGGCATTTCAAGTTCAAATTAATTATTAACAGTTTCTGCACGTGCTCTCGACTTGTTGTGAAGCGTGGGGGGAAATTTCAGTTTGACGATCAGTAACTATCAATAGTTTTGTACACTAAAAATTAAGTCGCCGCATCTAGTAAGCCAACAAATAATAAAGTGACCGTAAGTAGTATGTCACTACATAATGTCGTTACCGTTACTAGTATGTCACCAAATAATAGGGTGACCTTATTTTATATATTTATATTCATATACTTTTCAATTTTGACTGTAACAAGTTTACTCTCGAATGATCGTCGTTGGCAGGAAAATAGACTTCTGTATTTTGGGTTTAAGCAATTAGACACGTAAGTGTTTATAGATAAATTGTGAAAAATATTCTAAAATTGTCCTAAAAATGAAGACAATTAAAGTTCTAAAAATAAGTTTAAAGTTAAATTTGTCAAAAAATTCAAAATAAAAAATACAATAAAATCATCAGTTTTACCTGAAATTCATTTTTTGTTTGCGGACCTGTCTTGAAAATTGAAATACCAGAAAAAAAAATGACATTGCATCAAAATATTTGTAGTGAATGAGACTGCCCTAGTTATTATATCATATATAATATATATACATAATCAATTTATAGAATAGACAGTATGTATAAAAAAATACAAATACAATAAAATGTAACTTAATTCTAAAAATAGTGACTAAAAATTGTATGAAAAAGTTTCTATGCGTTTACTCACGAAATATAAAAAAAAAAATTCTTATAATGAATTTAATCGAATAAAGAAACTTTTCTAAAACAATGACTATTCAAACAGACTTGCGCTTTTTGCCACTGATTATAATAATTATTATCAAGCAATAAATTATAATACAATATTATGTACCCAATGGTTAATATAGTAATAAACCAATATAATATTATATAAACTGTTCTTTCTTTCAATCATCTATAATTATTAACTACAACGATTTTTAGATCTTTAAATGAAAACTGGTTTTATCAAACTCATTAAAAAAATTAAATAGCAACCATGGTTTTAAAATAATCGTGCAATAATCTACGAACTATAATAATATTAGCATCTAGTGTTTTAGACTTCTAGCTTATTCGGTGCATTCGAATTGAATCCCAAAAATAAAAATAAATTTCCTAACTGTTCGCATTGAGTCTTGAGTTTGTCTCAATTGATTCCCGAGTTTTATAATCTTTTGTCTGAATTGAGTCTGGACTTTTATAATGATATTATTATACTAATTAAGTTCCGAACACGATAATCTCGGTAAACCGAAGAAGAAAATTAATGCATTAAGAAAACTACTTAAATGATAAAATAGTTCAATACCTCATAGGAAATTTATTTAATCTAAATTGTATTGAGTTAAAAAAAAGTCTTGTCACCTTAACACACTGTGAAGAAAATTTTATTATATTAAAACTACATAAGAATATATACATAGTTAATATTGAGTTCAAGATAGCTAAGAATCCTTAGCAACCTCGAGATATAGATTTAGGTATGTAGTCTCTAGCATCAATAATATAGCAAAAAAAAACGAGTTTTTTCGATATTTTACTTTTTCCAATCCCTTTATGTATCCCTTAATCGCATGAAAATCGTGTATATTAGGTATCATAACGGGATCCCGGAGCGTGATATATGAATAACGCACGAAAAGTAATATTCTTTTTTGACGTCGGGTCGCACCGAAAGAAATTAACTGATCGAATACCTACTCGGAGAGAGATAAATTTGTAATAAAAAAAAAAATAAATAAACGGTATATCTCAATAAACTTGATGTATAAGATTTTATATATATATATTTATATGTGTGTGTAATATAAATAATGGTTTTTACAAAAACTCTATTACTTTTAAAATCATTCGCAAAGACTCTGGTTAGAGTACATATTTTTTTCACAACATTTATTTTCAAAAACTATTTACGACGTTAAAGATGTATATGCTTTCTTTATGCATATTAAGATTTTCGAATAATAATTACCTAATATTATGATATACTAAATTATTCATTTTATGTTATACAATTTTGTGATTTTTAATTGCAGAAAAATATACAATTCGTATACAATGAAACTTCCATTCAACAATAACAATCTTCGATTTAACGAATTTTTTTTTTAAAAACTACGACTTTCACTGTTAACTATACGTAAATTTATCTCCGTTGTAACGAATTTAATATTTCTATATAACAAATAAATTATTCGATGACAAACCTGTTTATTTAAAATATACTGTCAAATATTGTTTTAAGAATAAAATTCCAGTATTAAAGTAAGCGTGTGCGTACGCTAAAATTATCTTTCATTTTTTGCTATGCTTACAAAAAAAAATTCGAAACGTAAATACTTTTTCATTGTCAATACATTTTTTCAATTTTCAATTAAATCGATTAAAGGTATTAAAAAATATTTATATTGTCAAATGATATTGTATTCCGATGTTTCTTTGACGAGTCAAACTTTTTATGAAAAAACTACAATTTATACAAAAAAAATAAGCAATTGGAACTCACTGATTATTTGTTTTAAATTAATATAAAAAATAAATTAAACAAGTTCAAATATAATGTACGTAGTATATGATACGATATGTGATATGATATATGATATATGATATATGATACTCATAGGTATATGATGTTTATTCAAATACAATATTGTCACAACAAAAACACTTCGCCAGCACCTACGTGCATAAAAATGCTAAGTTAAAAAAAAAAAAAAAATCAATCACCAGTAATTATCAATCTTATAAGTGTTCAGCATCATAAAGTTGTGATATAATTTGTGGTACTAAGTAAAATTTTCGATTTACTTGGCGAGAGCATATTATAATATTTCCTAACCAGATGTCATAAAAGTATTTGAAAAGATATAATATACTTATTTATTTATTTATGCAACAATTAAGTAATACAATAATTAATAAACTATACAGATAAATAATTTAATCTCTATTTCTTGTTATTTTCTATAATAGCGGTTGGCGACATATGTTTAGGAAATTGTATTTGCTCTAGCCAAGTAAATCGAAATGTATCACAAATGATATCACACCTTTATAACGTTATTTTAGTATTTTACAATATTTTACAGTATTTTACAATATTCTTTTTAGATGGTCTATTGTTAGTTTTACATGTGTACCTATGTGTAAATATGTAGTAATGAGATATGAGTTTGTATTAAATGTTGTATTTTCTTTTCGAGCCATATATTATATTTATGACTTTCCTCTAATTCACGGTTTTAACCATTACCCTACAGCACGCGGGCCTTAACTGGAATATTGGCGTTCCACAAATATTTATAATATTTATGAAATGTAATAATTAAATATGTATAGTATGAATAAAACCAAAGAATGAAAGGAGAGAGTCGAATATATATGCCACATGATATCGGCAGTCGGCACTCTATTATTATTATTAAATAATAATACAATTATTTTTTTTTTATTTTACGGGATCATATAGAGACTAGAAAAAAAAATTGAGTAGGGGAACCATCAACGCGAGATTTAGCCATCACAGCGTGCATAGAAACGGACAATCAATATATATTATGTAAAATATAAATGAATAATAATATTACATTAATAAATCGATACCTTTTTTTGATAAAAATTTTCAAAATAAATGCTTATAACTTCCGTTCTATTAAAATGTTTTGCATGAAATTAGAAAAGGTCATCTTTTGATAATATTTTCAATATTTTGACATAAACTAGAAATCAATTTATTCAGTAGTTTTAAAGTTATAAGTCGTCAAAAATTTTGAGCCGTTTTACATGTATTTATATGAGAAATATGTTGTTCGATAAAATATAAACTGTCGTTACTACGCATCTTTTAGATTCTGAACGAAGTGAAGAAGCTTATGTTTTTACAATGATGTTTATTTTTTTTTCTTCTTCTTCTGTAGACACTTTTTCGTATAGAAATACTCGTCCAAAAGTTGGATCAGTAACTTTATGGATCCAAAATCGAACCCAGATGGTACTTTTGAGAGGTCATTTTTCAAATTTCTCAATATTTTTTTTAAAAATGTGAAAAAACTGAAAAAAATTGTCAAAAAACGGCAAAATATGCAATAACCACAATTTCCGTAAAATTGAAAATTACTTTTTGACATAACTTCTAAAATAATGCAGTTAACGACTTGAAATTTTCACCAACCACTAAAAATAGTTACGAAAATATTTCATAAAAATTTCAAAAAGATTTTATCAATTTTGAGTTGAGTTTAATCAAATAAGCAACTTATTTCCTTCAGATGTTTTACAAATGAAACAGCGTGACTTCAATAATTCATTCAAAATCTAGAGAACTTATCAGTATTGTAGAAAATTGATAACATTATTGAAGGAGAAAATCGTTGTATAATTTTTGGCATATTTCAGACAATGGTTACATAAAAAAAATAACATAATATTTTTTTTTCTTTTTCTCATTTTCTTAAGAACTCACAGTCATTCCCATCTATTAAAAAGTATTATAATTATTTATACGACAAATCGACCTACAACTTACACTACTGAAAGGAATTCTAGATTTCAATTTAAAAAATAGTATTATCGAAAATATTTCTAAAAATAAAATAAATTTAGAATTTATGTTTAAAGATTAAGAAAAATATACTTATATGTACAATAAGTTTGTTTTATTTAGATCATATAATTAAAAAAAAAAAATTGTCCTCCCCCTGGATTTCGAAAGATGGACGCCCATGCGTTGCACTGGATATAAATATATACATTGGTATGTGTAATTATTTTAATATTTATATATGTTTTTTTTTATGTAATTTTATTTAACGAATTCCTCTATATTATGACGATTTTTTTTTTTGTTTCCCATGAGATTATGTTAAATGGAAATTTCACTATATAATATCGTGTACACATAGGCACCAATAGGGGATGACAAGAAGAAATTGACCCCCTCTCCCTTGAAAAAATAAAAATTTTTAATTGACCAACAATTCGACTTTTATCACACTGTTATATAAATAAATTTGGCAAAAATTATCTTAATTTAAAAAAATAATTTAACAATGGTATTTATTTATATGAAGTTTCGTTTAATATGATATGATATATTGTAAAAATTTGACCATTTGTAAGGCATAACTAGACAAAATAATTATTTTCGCTTATTTTGTAATAAACACATTATTATTTTAATCTATTTAGGTACTTTTGATTTTGCGCGGAAACAAATAAAATGAATTATTATATGTAAATCGACTAATAAATTTAATTTGTTACCTCTTAATACATATTCTACAAATGAGTCATAGATATTTCAGAATTTATATTAGCCCCTCCCTCCATGAATAAAATATATATACAGGGTGATTTTTTTAAGCGTGCTCACCCCCATTTTTGGCAGTAAAAATGCAAAATTTGGGATTTTTTTTTCCGAAATGTTCAAGTTACTATATAAAACCAATATCTTCTATAACTTATTTTTTTCATGTCACCTTAAGGGTGTGCTGTGGAGATACAAACTTTCTTTTTTCAAATGGCTACCCCCTATTTTAATTACGGAATTATATTCGGGTTATTTTTCGGTGAATTTTGATGTATTGAAATTAAAATTTGAACGAGTAATTTTTGAATTATTTAAATTTAAATATTAAGGAAAGTTGTCACTTGGGCACATATTTAGTTACGTACGTAGTTCGTAATTATTATAAATCCACTCAATTAACCTTTAATCAGAAATAATTAGTCAAAATGTTCATAGATATCATGTCGTGTGTACGAGATTAAATTTTACATTTAAAAAATATTAATTAGCAGGTCGTTTTATCTCATTTACCTATTAAGAATAAATTAAAATATGTGCCCAAGTGACAATTTTCTTTAATATTTAAATTTGAATAATTCAAAAACTACTCGTTCAAATTTTAATTTCAATACATAAAAATTCACAGAAAAATAACCCGAATATAATTCCGTAATTAAAATAGGGGGTAGTCTTTTGAAAAAAGAAAGTTTGTATCTCCACAGGACACCTTTAAGGTGACATGAAAAAAATGAGTTATGAAAAATATTGGTTTTATAGTAACTTGAACATTCCGGAAAAAAAATCCCAAATTTTGCATTTTTACGGCCAAAAGTGGCGGTGAGCACGCTTAAAAAATCATCCTGTATACGGATGCCATTTTTATGTACACATTGTTAATGTGTCTTCGATTTTTTATTCGACTCAGTATCGCTTTTGAATAATGAATATCGTTAATCACCTACTACTACTATACTACTAAGTTATAATTGGTAAAAGTTTATAATTGTTCGGCGAATGTATGACGCTACTGCATATAGATTTGAAATTTCCTCATCAATCCTGGTACATCCGATAAATACGAATTTCCGCAACGAAATTTTATACCGTGGCGTTACGATAAATACCGTGAAAAACTATCCGACGTGCGTGCTTTGTGCGCTTTCGCCGACAAGCCGTACGCCGCCGTAGCGTGACGCCGCCACGACAAACAGATCGATTCGCCCGTGTCTTGGTTTTCGTCGGCCTCACCCCCGACACAATTCCCATTCATCGGACGTCGTGGTCTATTTCCTCACTGCGCCCCACTATACAACCCTTTACCGATTTCCAAATTCAATTACAATGAAATATTATTTTATTCGGAACACAATATTATCGAATATATATTCAGAAGTTTTCGATTTTCACCGATGTAAGTGCACAAGTCTTGCATTGTAGTAACCACAAAAGTTACAATTTTTCGGGCCATTCGGACTACTGTTATTGAATAAGAAATAAATTCAATGATTTTACTATAGTAATTGATATGGAATTCTGGTGTGTAAATTGTAGGGATCCCAGATTTATTCATTAAAAATACGGGACATTTTAAATCATACTTCTAATTTACATAGAGATTGGGAAGAATTGAGGTCTGAGTCCCTTAAAACCAAAATTAGTCTCAGAATTTGAAAGTTATAATTTTTGATCACATAAAAGTTTATTTTTACTTCTTAAATAAATACTAAGTTTTTGCACCTGAAAAGATATTGAAACTAGTAACAAGTTATTAAGACTTAGTTTTGAACTGCAAATTTAAATATAGGTAATATAATTACAAATTTATACAAACTCTTAGAAAACATTTGGTTTTTAGTAATATTATCGTTTGATTCAGATATTATTATTATTTATCGATTGTTATTAAAATATGAAAAAAAAAAAAAAAATGATTTTTGAAATTACTTTAAAATAAGATACACATGGGATGGATCATCCGAAATACGGGACCAAATAAGTGTTATTTTGGACCTTTTGTCGGAACACAAGGACGCTTTATTTAAATATACGGGACAATCCCGTAAAATATGGGACGTATGGGATCCCTAGTAAATTGTGTAAATTGATTTTGATTTCAACGAAAGACCGGTGATTCTTTTCCACTCGAATCGTTTGAGTTCTCTCTGTTGATCCGTCGTTAAAGAACTCTCTATAATTTATTTTCGTTTTAGGCAATCGTTAATTTTTTTTTGTAAATAATGTCGGTCATGACGCGTTTAGGGTGGATAATCATTTAAAATCTCGAAATCACTCAATTCGCTTCTGAGTAGGATAGTAGATATGTACTGAAGTGATAAGAAAAATTTTCAAAACGTATCTGTAATTAAACTCGAATCTTACTTGATGAGGTCAATAAGACGATTCCTATAAAATCACTTGTAAGTTATTTTTTAAAAGATAGGTATACTAAGTTATCAATTTTTCAGAAGTCAAGCACAAGAGATAAGAAAAAAAATAAATATTCACCAATACAATCTTTCCGAACACATTAATTATTTGATTAAAATCAGATTATCGACGACTAGGTGCATTACAATAAAGTGGTACGACAATTGAGTGGGTCAGATTACTTGTGAACAAAATTACCGTATGGACAATAATTAATTGTGTGACCCGACAATTTAATGTTTAAACTTATAAAAACTATTGACAATAATGTTAACAATAATATTTAAGAAAAATATACAAACATATATAATAAATATAGATGTCAAACATAAATGTCTGCATCCGAATTGTGTGTGAAAAAAAAAACGGTGTTTTTCGACAACCGAATTGAGTGCGCGGTACTTTCATGACAGAGTCTAATTACGTGCATATTATATTTTTCGTATAATATATAAACATTCACCAACTCCGCTTCGTTCCAAAAATCAAAAATATCCCGGCTTGCTGTGCAACGTGGGGTCACGTGAGCTAATGTTAACATGGTAACCATGGTAACATGGTTACCATGGCAAGGTGGTAACTATTAAGACCATGGTAACACAATTTTTATCAATAAATATTAACGTTAAATTTGTATAAACAATGCTCAGACTGTTTTATTGAAGAAATGATTTATCGTTTCTTTGAAATTCAATACATCCACCCAGAAAGCGAAGTATTTAATACATCCATGGTGCGAAGTATGTCAAGTCTTTTTTTTTTTTTGTAATTTTTTCTGATTTTTCAGAAAAACTAATGAGAATTTAGAAAAACAATTTATAAATACCGTGCCGTCCAAATCTCTACCGGAAACACGTATGGCTAAACCAGTACTTGGAAGAAACACGTTCAAGAAAACTTGTTCCGTTGATTTCGTTCAAGTTTCTGAAACTTGTCAGAAACGTAATTCATTTTTAATGTGATAGAACGTCTTAAAATTTCACACAGACATATATCCATATATATATATATATATCAGTGAGATTATATTGTATTTTCAATTCTTAATATCAAAAATCAAAACTTTTATTACCTAAAAAATAACAATAAATGAGAAATTTCCAACATTTTCAAAATTCTGTATTTAACTCAAAATTGATCAAATATTTTTAAAATTTTTAAGAAATGTTCTTGAGACCAAATTTAGTAGTTGGTGAAAGTTTCAAATTTCTAGTTACATTATTTTTGAAGTTATGTTAAAACACAATTTTCAGTTTTCGCGATCAAGGACGTTCACACCATAGATAAGAATAATATGATAGCATGTTGTGGTAGGAAATTGATAACAATAAATTATGAAGAGGGATTACAGAAAAACAACACTATATATAAACATAAATTGATAAGCACAATTTATTAATTGTGTATAATTTATATAATTCAATTAATGTTAAAAGTCGAGTTATTCTGTTATAACTTATTATTATGGTAACAATTAGTTATCAACTTATTAGTTTATTGATGTTATTGTAGTTTTTTTCGTTATTATTGGTAGCTTAAAACAAATGACTAAAATACTTATGTTTTTCGTATACCTTTGTTAATTAATTTTTAATGTATAAGATTCCTATTGTTCATTATTGTTTAGTCATAAATAAATTGTTTTAAACTAACGTCTGTTACTTCTTGTCTAAAATAAGCTTATCAACTTAAAATCAAATCAATCGTTCAAAACGGTCAGACCAATGTTTTATGAAATGGCTGCAACAATAGACGAAAATATGACATTCAATCCGGTGAAATTACATTCATCTATTAAAATACCATTTCCAAAATCATCATCTATCGAAAACGAGTACTTTGTTTATCATCAGGCTGATATGTTTTCTTTAAGTTTTTCTGTAATTGAGGGTATTCGTCGAATGGGCAAATTATGTGATGTTACTCTAAAAGTAAATACAAATTTCTCTGCAGTGATCATTTTACTAATAACTTACTGGTTTATTTAGGTAGAAAATATGTCATTCAGTGCTCACCGCATAGTATTAGCAGCCACTGTACCTTATTTCAATGCAATGTTTACACATGATATGCTCGAGAGCACTCAAAAAGAAATTGTGATGCATGGAATTGAACCAGAGTAAGCATTTTTATACATTGGATTAATTTTTTATAATAAAAACCAACAAAACAATTTGTTTTTTTGATTTACCAAGCGTATAAATATTAATTGGTTATTATTTAAAATTGTTATTTAATAATTAAGAGATACCTATAATAATACACTTATGGAAATAATGGATTTTATATTTTTATTTTTTATATATCATAATATTTAGGTTGTTATTAAACATTTCATAATATACCTAATAGTAATCTTATTTATAGAGCACTTGAAGCATTGATCAATTTTGCATATAGTGGTCGCATTTCAATTAATGTCAACAATGTCCAGTCATTATTAATTGGTGCTTCGTTTTTGCAGTTGAAATGGGTGCGAAATGCTTGTGCAACATTTATTAAAGAAAGGTAATTTCAAAGTGATTCTATTTTAGGTTTATTGATTGGCCTATTAAATACATTTTTGTAGGAAATAACAATGTCTTATTACTGTTAACTTATAAGTTGTTTTAACTATTTTGATAATTTTTTAAACATCCTTAAGTTCTTACAATTTTTTTTTATACATCCTCTACATTTTAGGTTTCATCCAAATAATGTTTTAAAAGTGCGGACATTATCTGATTCATTGGGCTGCTACAGCTTAGTAACTGATGCTAATAGATATATAGCCCAGTATTTTCCTGATATATCTTTATCTGAAGATTTTTTAAATCTTAACATTTCAGAAATAATTGACATAGTTAACAAAGATGAATTGCAAGCATCTGAAGAACAAGTAATATTACTCTGATAGTTTAGTTGACAAAATGTTTGTCGTAGTATTCAAATCATGTTTTTTTTTTAGGTATTTGAAGCGACAATGAGATGGGTAAAACAAGAAGAATCAAGACAAGAAAGTTTCCCTCAGTTACTTGCTGCTGTAAGATTACCTTTACTTTCACCACATTATTTAGCAGATCGAGTTGCCACAGAAGAACTAATTAGATCATCACACGAATGCAGGTTAAATTCATAAAAAAGTATTACCTAGATTAAAATGCATTCATGTCTATAAAAATGAACAAAGTAATTCAATAGTACACAAATAATAATTTTATTGATAGTTATTAGCTAATTGCTATAATATCTTAAATTAATAAGTTATGTTATATATATATATATATATGTTGTTTTCATCAAACTTTAATGAATCTCAAAACAAAAAAAGAACACATATCCAAAATAATATTTAAAAAAATAACCCTAATTCAAATTTTGCTAAATATGTTTTAGAAAACAACCACAATATTAATTTCGATATAAATAAAGATTTAGACATATTAATTACCCAAAACAACATTTACATTAATTCAGTATTAGAAGAGTTGCATATATACAATGAAATAAAGAAAAATAATTTTAATAATATCTTAAATGTTCAAACAGATTTTAAAAATAATATAATATATCAATATATTTTAGATAATAGTAACAAACACACATAGAATTCACTTTTTAACACATCTATGTACACATTCTGTTCATTTTTAATAATCTCTCTTATTATATTCTCTATGTAAAACGACTATTTTATCAATTTTTACTTCTAATTTAAATCTTTTTACTTTTCATTGACAATTTTTCATAACCTGATGATTTTTAAATTCAAAACCGGTCGTTAATGAAAAAAAAGTTTATAATACTCCAGGCTAAGTTTATTTATATTTATTTATTTTATTTATATATTTATTTTGTTATTAATATATAGTATAATAACTATACATTGATTTTATTATTTATTTATTTATTTTATTTTTACATACCTATATATCATAAGTTTATTATTTTTATAAACGAACAATATATTATGATATTGAATTAGATTTGCATAGCATTGATTTACATATTTTGTAAATTATTTACAACTAATTTCAAATATGTTTTTTATTATTTTAATGTAAATTATTGTATTTCATAATAGTAAATATTATTCAGTCATATTTAAAACTATGTTTAAAATTTAAAAATATGATCTATTAAATTAACAATTTATTAATAATTTTAGATTTGATATAAACATTATTTATTTTATGAAAGTTAAATATTTGTTAAAAAAAACTACCAAGTCATTAATACACCTGAAACTGTTTAAATTATTGTGGTTTATTTAAACTCATAAAAAATATTTAGCATTTAAATATTGATTATTTAGAGATTTACTTGACGAAGCTAAAGATTACCATTTAATGCCGGAACGAAGACTATTATTACAAAGTTTCCGTTCAAAGCCTCGCTGTGTCAATTATATTCGTGGACATATCTATGCAGTTGGTGGTCTTACTAAATCGGGTAACTACAAACATATTTAAATTATTCGTAAATTGCCTATTTTTGTACAACTAAAATGTATAGACCATAAGAGTATAGAGTGAATTTCAGACATTTTTGGATTATACTATATAATAGAAAAAAAAGCCGGACATACTTCGCACAATGGGTGTACTTCGCACGAAGGGTGGTATTCTCTTGACGGGCGTATTAAATTTTAAAGAAACGATAAATCATTTCTTCAGTAAAACGATTCTGAATGAAGGAAGTTAATAATATAAGAAAAAAAAATATCAGACCCGGAATTATATGCACTAAAACGTACGAAATATGCATGCATTTATTCAATTAATGTATTATTGAAATATACATTAAAAATGTATTAATGATGACATGAAACAAAATATGATATTAAGTGAATTAAACAATAAAATTAAAAAGTATACTCTGTACAACTACAGATTTCTAAGATGTAGATTTACTAGGGGAGGCGATGTGCCTCCTACGAATTTTAAAAAAGTAAAAAGAAAAGTATGTCAATGTTTATTTAATGTATTTTTGTCTATTCGCCCCTTCCCACACAGGTTCTGCCCCTCAAATTAATAGCACAAAAAATAAACATCATTGTAAAAAGGAAGGAAGTTAATAATATAAATATAAAA
>JAIPRM010000754.1:5185-48372 GCA_025469315.1 Stegophylla sp. TES_Ste_2020 | reverse complement strand
TGAAAAAAATTTTTGGACATTTTTCGAAAATTTTTTTTTTCTTATATTATTAATTTCCTTTGTTCAGAATCGTTTTACTGAAGAAATGATTTATCGTTTCTTTAAAATTTAATACGCCCGTCAAGAGTATACCACCCGTCGTGCGAAGTACACCCATCGTGCGAAGTATGTCCGGCTTTTTTTTATTTTTAATTTTTACTTAAAAGTGCATTTTTCCTGATTCCCAAGAGGAAAAACTATAGAAAATATTTCAATAAAAATGCTAAAATATACCATAACCGACATAGCCTTTTCACCGATCGATTCAAAACGATCTTGAAGTTAAAATGGATACGTACCTGTAACAAAAACAAAAAAAAAAAAAAAAAAACATTAATTAGAAAAGTATTATTATACATTTTGTACACATGATTAGTTTTGCACAATTTTATTTTTAAATAATATTATTAGATTGATGTTGATAAGCGTTTTAGATTTTGAGGGGAGAAAATTATTTTAAATATACGTTATGGTTTTCTATTTTACTCTTGGAACGAATTATTCAGGACCCAAAAATGTTTAGGATTGCTTTTATCTATATTATTTTGTCTGTGTTATCCAACAATACGCCTTTGTCTAACAGATATATAATTTGTTAATATATTACATTACGAAACGATAATTTGAAAATAATTGAAATATAATGCGACATACGACAGTAATAACACATAATGGTATTAATGCATTATTGTAATTCCAATTTTTAGTGACAATGATTGTACTATTTTTACTATCATCTAACACATTGATAAGCGATTACAGTACATGTTATGTACTAAATTAATACATACATTTCTATCATTAATAGCACTTAAACTACTGTTATTCTTTAACCACGAACAGAAATAAACAGAACAACGATCGAATCAACGAGTTTGCAAATTCATTAAACTTTTTAAATTTCATGATAAATACTATAATACTCAAATATTTTTAATATTCTTGTTTTTTTTTTTTTTTTAAAATAATTTTGGAATAATTTTCGTGAAAAATATCCACTTCTCTTCACTGCTAACCAGACACTATACGTTATTATTTAAAACTTGTGTAGCATAGACAAAATATGTGAGTACTGGAAGCTAAGTGGATTATCAAATGATACACGAGCAGGTAAATTATAATAATCCATATAATATAATGTAAAAATATAGCGTTTTACCCATTAAAAAAAAAAAAAAAAATAATAAAAATAATAATTAATAAAAAAATTGTCCCCATACTCTACAAAACAAAAAGCGTGGGTGGTCGGATGGGTGGGATACTGTTTTTTTTTTTAAACTGCACTTGCTCTCGAAATACGTATCTCCATTGTCGTTTATTACAGACGACACGATTATTAATCGATGGTGGAAAGGTCGTAAAAGACATTTTATGAAAAATTGAAATTGTTCAGCAAGAGGAAAAAACGAAATCGTCATTTTTTTTACATTTCAAATTTTTTGTAATTAATATCCAATTCACACCAAAACTTATAAGAAACGAATGTGTTTGAAACAAATATTTTAATAAAATAGAATTCACCAAAAGTTAAAAACCGTAATATAATCAATACATTTAAAGTTGGCGTTTAAGAAGTGAATTACCGTTGAAATTGCCCTTTAAATTGTATTCGGTGCCATTTGACAGTGGTAAAATTTCGTCTGTATTGGTGTATTGAACGGCAAAATCCGTACTAAACGACATATTTATTTTTTATTTATTTATGGCGTTTATGTTAATCAAACATTTAGTCGAATCGTTTTTCGACATCGAATAGCGTTTATGTGTACTATTTTATCATCTGCTAATTAATTAATGTCGTTTATGACACAATTTTTAAATGATTATAAACAGCCGTAAAATTATCATAGAAATAAAAGCTCTTAATGTACGAATGCAAAATTCTGTCATCTATACCAGCGTTTCCAAACCTATGGGTCGTGACCCAAAATTTGGTTAGGTAATTATTTTTATCGGGTCGCTGCTCATTAACGAAAAAGGAATACAATAAAGCGAAAATATCTAAATAAATAATACAAATAAAAATGATTAAATATACAAAAACTAATAATAATAAATTTAAAATATTTGTGACGAAACGTTGTTATTTTTTAGTGTAATACTGCAATCAAATTAGCTAATTTCTTACTACTACTACTACTACTACTACTATGAGCAATAACATTCATTTTATCATTTTTTATCTATTTAATATTTTGTCAATTTGTTTTTATTTATAGTTGATTCTGAATTATAAACATTTTAATACTGAGATTATTTTTAATATTATTTGTAATTGACAACAATATGCATTCAGCATTTTGTAACGCATTTTATCGCCTAAATTAAATAATAAAATTGCTTATTAACAAATTATCATTAATGTTAATGATAATTAACTATATTAATGTGCACATAGGCGTAGCCAGACATTTTTGGTGCAAGTACAATATTTATATACCCATCCCTAAATCTTTTTCCCTAGACCTTAATTGCGTATAAAATAAGTTATTAATAAAAAAAATATGTTTCATATTCTGATTGAAGCGAAATAAATAGTTTTTTTACAATGTTATTTAATTTTAAGCAGTAAAATTAGTATTTTGTACTAAAACTAATCCAATATATTTGCCCGGAAATCTAATAGGTCAGAACTAGATTTTAAATAGTACTATTAAGAGATAATCGTTTCTTAATTCTCAATATTTTAAAAAACAAGAAAAAACTATTTCAAATTTAAGTAAAAGTGGTAAAATTTGCCATAAATTAGATTTTCACGGTATCGATTTTTGTAATTTAGTTACAATGCCAAAAGTAATAGTATTAGAAACTTGAAATTTTCTCCTAATATCATCAATAATAACAATGTAATACATACTGAAAATAATATGACCTCTCTTAGGATAAATATTTAACTTTGAAAATGACTCATATTTTGCAAGTTTTTTCCTTATACAATTTTGCATTCTTGATAACATAAACTAAAAATTTAATACAAGTTTATTAAGTAATAAGTTTAATAGCCTTGAAAAAATCTTAAAAATTGTTTATAAATATTTTTTTTTTATTTGTTAAATAATTGTATGATACTATAGATATTTTGTGTAAGATAAAAATATCTATTCAATCCGAAAATCTTATTTAACATTCACTCTAAATTTAGTAAAAACAAATTTTACCATTAGATTCTAGATATGTTTCTTTACCCATAAGTAATAATTGTTATGTTGTATATATGTTATACAGGTACTCGCATACAAAATTAAAATTGTTATTTCAAAATTAATCCATAAAAGTAATTTTTAGGTAAGACTCGCAGGGTGTGCAAATGCATACCCTGCACACCCCGTGGCCACGCCTATGAATGTGCATCTAATTGAATTTTTTTTTTTTTTTTTTTGGAGGAAATGGGTCGTAAAAAGTCATAAAAAAATAAATATATGGGTGGTCACAGTAAAAAGGTTGGGAAACACTGCTCTATACGAAACATAACAAAAATCGTTTGCGAACTTTCCACCGTCGATTCGGCCGAGACAATATATCGAATAAGCATTTTTTTTTTTAAATACATAACAAAAAATAACTATTCACTCGGATAAAAATTTATCCTTTTGCGCCGCTGAACACTGGTTACGTTATGATCACACCGCGACCGTTCGAATATAATATAAAACATCCGATGGCGGGCGGTTCGTGAAGACGTGGGAATCATCAATTTCCTCCGGGACGTCGTATATCACACACACACACACACACACACACACACACACACACACACACACACACATCGCGCTGACCGAGAACGCGGTTCGATTAGTAGACGCCACACGCGAAATAAAACGCAATAGATATTCGACCGCGTGCGTGTTTAATGAATCGCATGTACCTGACTTTAAAGACCGCCGGCCGAACCGTATGTGCATTATCGCTGAATAATAACACTAATGAACGCGGCCAGAAAACATTTCGAAAACTCTCATCTTTCTTACGGGACCGCCCGTAGAATTGTCCGCCATTTTGAACGCAAACACTAGTGCAACCAGTTAAAGAAATCTTTATAGTTTCACTTTGTTTTTTTTACGCGATTATGTTGGTACTTTCATCTATATAAAACATTATCGTGTTATAATATTACGTTAGGCTGACCATATTTAAGAAAATAAAATACAGGACAAAAATATTTTGCATAATATTTTTACATAAATAAGTTTTTATTACATATATATATATATATATTATGTTTTTGAATCGTGAAAAAGTAAAATTTTTAAACTAACTATTATAGATTAAATTTAAACACATAAAAATATTATTTTGTAAAACATAAAATAACATAATTAAACTAAATTGATACTTTTTAAAATTTCTTCAAATTTAATCCTTTATTTATGTTAATTGTATACATTACTTTCTAAAAAAAAACTTGTAAATTCATTTTACGATTATAATTTATTTAATGGTATCCACAAGATTTCTAGATTCTTACATTATTTTTATCAATAATTTCATTTCAAAAATTTTAAATCAACAGGATTAAAATGGGACAGGCTTGAAATTACGGGACAAAAAACGTCCTGAGAGAAGTTTATCAGGACAACAGGACGCAGAGCCGAAATAAAGGACAATCCTGTATAAAACAGGACGTATGGTCACCCTATATTACGTTTTTATTATTTATTATTATTATTATTATTTTGTATGTGTTCTCACGAGTTTGTCGGAAACAACTACAGTAACAGAGCCATATAAAAATCGTTACAGTGTTGTTAAACGTAACATTAATTAGAAAAAAGTAAAGTAAAGGCAAGAAAGGCAGACATACTTCGCACCACGGATATTCTTCGCTCTTCGGGTCAGATACTCTTGAAGGGTGTGTAGAATTTTAATGAAACGATAAATCATTTCTTCATTTAGACGTTTCTGAACGAAAAAAGTGAATAATATAATAATCAATAATGGTCGTCATTTTCAACACACCATGAGTATCTGACCCGAAGAGCAAAGAATATCCGTGGTGCGAGGAATGTCCGGCTTTCTTGCCTTTACTTTACTTTACTCTTTTAATTTTTTTTATCTAATAAATAAAGGAAAAATATTTAATAAGAAAAAAAATGTTAGAAAAACGTCCAATTTTTTTTCACACTTTCTAAATTTTCTTGCGTCAAAATCTTTCTTATATTATTGTCTATCAATGTTTTAATTTTCTTAAAGTTTGAATCAAAAAAAATGATGGTTCCGAGTATTTTTTGACAAATTTTGGGTAGTAAAAAAAAAAAAAAAAAAAAAAAAAAAATTTAAGAATTGTGATATTCAAAAAATTAACTCTCAAAGTACCAACTAGAGGCGAATCGGGTTTCAAAAATTTGCTGATCGAGATTTCGAAAAAGTGTTCATAGAAAAAAATAAAAATAATAAACATCATTGTAAAAATACTAGCTTCTTCACTTCGTTCAGAATTAAAAAAAAAATAATATTTTTAGACTTGTGGTCAAACTGGTGCTTGCATTCAATATGGTGGATCGTTTTTACCGGTGGCCAGAGGTTTCCATTCTGTATTCACTTAATCCGCGGAATTATCATTACGTTTAAGGGCGTTTTGAATGGTGTACGAGAGTACAAAACATAATGTAAGTACACATATACTATTTCACTAAATAATTAGTCCAATAAAAATAATAATAAAGTGATTCTTTCGGTACAGTAGTTAAAAAAAAATATGTCCGATCTGTAGAGTCGGGATATAATTTTGAGGGGATGGTCTAAAAAAGTGCGTCCAAGCACATAGGTTCGTTTAATGCGATACAATATACTTCAAAAGAATGAATTTTATTTTTACATTTAGAATAGATTATTTTTTTTAGCGCATATTTGATATTTATACAGTAAATGAGCTCTTAGTGTAAAATTAAAATTATGTTTTTATAATATTTAATTGAATAGGATTTTGGTCATCATAATCTTACAAAACGTCAATCGTTCGATTTGTTATAATTTCAATAATGAATCGTTCTTCAGTAACTAATTACCGCTCTATTTCAAAGATGTCAATTCTACCAAAAATATTTTCAAATTTAATAAATAAAGCAACGTGCCCTATCATAAACAATTTAATATCTAATGTTCAACATGGTTTTCGTTAAGAACGTCCAGTACGACAAATTTGGTTATATTATATTTCAAATGGTTCTCAAAAAAAATTTCAAAAAGGCATTCGATTGACCAGTGATTCCTAAAGTGTGCACCGCAGTGCTCTAAGGGCACCGTGATTCAATTGAATTTTTTGCAAATGTATTATGATCATTTTTTGTCCTTTTGAATATTTTTGACAATTATCCGATAGTTTTTATAGAGCGCTCGAATCTGGAACCTACGGTAGAGTGTAGATATACGTAAAAAAAAATGTGTGTACTTCGCTCGTCGGGGTGTTTTTCGCACGTCGGGTGGGATTCTCTAAACAGGTGTATTGAATTTTAAAGAAACGATAAATCATTTCTTCAATAAAACGATTCTGAAGGAAGAAAGTTACTAATATGAAAAATAAATGAGAAAAAAAATGTTAGAAAAATGTCCAAAAATTTTCTTGCGCCAAAATCTTTCTTATATTATTTTCTATCTATGTTTAAATTGTCATATAGTTCGGATCAAAAAATGATGGTTTCCGAGTCGTTTTTGTCAAATTTTGGGTAGTTTTTTCCAGGAAAAAAAAAATTGTAGAATCGAAAAATTCAAAAAATGACCTCTTTAAAATACAATTTAGAGGCTAATCCGGTTTCAAAAAGTTACTGATCGAAACTTTTGGACAAGCATTTCCATGCGAAATACTTGTACACAGAAAAAAAAAAAAAAAACATCGTTGTAAAAACACCAGCTTCTTCACTTCGTTCAGGCAGTTATTAATTAATTAATTACGCACCCGCGAATTTCGCGGACAACGATTGACAACGTTATAAGTAAATTATTTAATAGCATCGAAAACCGGGCGCGCGATATTGACTTTGCCAACATGCGTTTTAATTACGATACGAATCGGTTTTCGGGGGCTTTGGGTCTCTCTGATGACTTCCCAACAATACTGTCGCCGGCCGATATCGGTCGTAGTACAATTTGAAACGTTGTATTGTATTAATATTGATCATCAACACGTCCGTATTGTCGTGAATTCGCTTTAATCGCGAATCGTCGTGGTGTTCGGTTCGGGCGCAATCGAATTATATAATATATTGAACTACAGCTCCGCGCAATACAATGAGAGGGTACAGCCGAGCAGCGTTTGAACGTCGAATCCAGTGGGAATCGTAAACTCCCACAAGAGTTGGTGATCTCCTTCATAGATATAGTGTTAACTTCTGCGCGAGACAGTGTTAACTCCTGAACGAGCTTCATATCAATTTGTACTTGTTGGTAAATAATATAAGCTAAAATTCAGTCGCAATACATTTTTAATGGGTAAAACTAACAGAAATGTTGAATTTAAAGTATCATAGAAAAGTGCTTTTGATCGTTTTTGAACTTTCAATTTAAAATAACCACACAAGTGGGTCATTAATTTTGTTTTCTACCATGTTCAACATTTTTAGATATCCTTAACTTGTATATTAAGTTAAAAAGATTAGTAGAGTAGATTCACCATTTTATGGTTAGGTAAAGAGGTCAGTGTAGGTCAACGATGCCCACAACCTATGGTCCGTCACAAAGTTCTAAAATGAATTAAAACTTTTAAAAAACAAATTTAAACTATTTCAAATATAAATGTTTTACTAATTTTTTAATTATTTTCTGTATATATCCCAAGAATACAACATTAAATAATAATTCTTTCACTAGTTGCCATATATCTGGTTGGAGTTTAATTGTACAAATTCTTAAAATTAAACAAAGGTGCTTATTTGCGTTAACCGAAATCTACGAACTGATTTTGTGTGGTTCGTTCCTGAAATGTTAATATATTATAAACACTAAGAAATTATGTAGTTGCAATTTCTACCATAATGTCTAAGCAAAAAAAAAAAAGTTTGATATAATTTTATAATATTATTTCGTTTCATTTTTCGAAATGAATCGGAATAAAACAAATTAGTTTTCAAGTCAATTTGATCAAGTTGAAAAAAAGTATTGACAATATTGTTTTCAATATTAAATGTTTTCAACACATTAATCAAGAGTATCTAACCCGAAGAACGAATAATATCGTCAGTACGAAGTATGTCCGGCTTTCTTGTCTATACTTTACTTTACTTTTTCTTTATCTAATAAATAATGAAAAGGGGAAAAATAATGAGAAAAAAAGTATGTCTAATTTTTTTGTTGCTGACATTTTCAAAATTTTCTTGCGCAAATATGTTTCTCATATTTTTTTCTCTCTATGTTTAAATTTTTATAAAGTTTCGATAAAAAAATTATGGTTTTCATGCCTTTTTTGTCAAATTTTGGGTGGTTTTTCAAAAAAAAAAAAAAAAATAAATAAATAAAAAAAAATGATGAATTGAGAAATTCAAAATTGACCTCTCTAAAGTACCAACTAGAGGTAAATCCAATTTTAAAAAGTTGCTGATTGAGACTTTTATACAAGTAGATCCATACTAAAAAGTGTTCACAGAAAAAATAAATAAAATAAACAGCATTGTAAAAACACTAGCTTCTACATTTCGTTCACAATGTAACATCCACGTTTTTTTTAGCATTTCAGCGTTATTAGACTTTATTATAAATAATCATTATTATTATTAGATTGTAATGGCAAAAATTTAAAACGTTTTTATGTTGTGTAATAAATTTCTATCCTTTCATAATCCTTTCAATATTTATCAACTATTTCGTTATAATATTAAATTATTGGTAACGTGGAATTACAATCCGGAGAAAAATTGCTGTTTACAGATAATCAAAGGCTATTCTAAACGTAAAACTTTTTTAGTTGTGTACGATGATATGAATGGTAGTACCTACTTAATGCATATTTCAATTCGTTTCACACGAAAAAAATCACCCAAAATATGAATAAATAAGTTTACAAAATTGTATCATTTTTAAACAATCACAATAAACTAATAGTGTTTTCCGATAGCTTTGAGAAATATATCGGATTTTATTATTATAACATCAGTTTTTACTTTTACTCAGACCATTTCAAAATTATTTTTTTTTATACCTATTTGCGGGTTTTATTTTGTTTCAATTAAAGTGTTCAGTAGAAAATGGATTTCATAAAAAAAAAAAAAAATAAATAATAATCATATTTATTCCGATGAATATAATAATTCGTGACAGAGGTCGATTTTGTAATCTTTCAAGATCTATCGGTGGATCGCGATCCATCGTTTGGCCACCTAGGTTGTACTGTGTATCTCGAAACAACAGCATAATAAATAAATACGTGTGACTGTAACTGGAAATATAATACTTATTATAATATGAAAACTCAAAATATTCTAAATAAACGCGATACTCGGACATTTTTAATTGAGTTTTATGACATTCAATGGTCATTAATTATTATAAACGAATTTTAAGTACCTATCATAAGTAGTAGAACAGATAATTCGATTTTTCATCGTCACATTTTATTTATGATACAATAATATTGTAGACAGTGGATACAAACAAACAGATGATATTATATCATAATAATACCGTTTCTATAGTTATTTTTTTAGATTTTCGCAACAAAAGTAATTAAACTATGAATTTGATAAATTCATTTCATTCGTTTTTGTAGAGTCAAGCTAAGTCCATGTTATACTCAGTGTATTCAAAAACAGTTTGTCTACATTATCTATTTATTTGACAGAATATTTTGAATAATTGTCATTATCTTATTTCTATTTCGTGTTTTCGAATTCGTTTCTGTTTTGGAAAATCACCGGTGACATTGAATTCAGAGAAAAACTAGAAGAAAATATATTATATTTTATAGTCATCGGTGAAAAATACTGCATTTGTTTTCAACGAGATGGAAGGAGATAATACACCTAAATACAAGTGAGATTTCGAAATATTTTTGTAATTTAAATTTAATGAGTCGCTTCAACAAGTCACATCTAAATTTTGTTGTAAAATAATTATAATATGTTATAATATCGTTTTGGTTTATACAATTAGCTGTGACACGCAACACGAACACCGTATGGGGAAACACTGGAGCCTTATCAAATTCCGCCAAAAATGTGACGTGTGTGGTGGGCGTAGATATTGGCCTCTTTCTATATACAAATGCAAGGGTAAGTCGCGCTATGCAACGTGTGTCGTTTAATATTGTTAAATCTAGGAATCGAGTCGAACAGCATTTAAAATCTAAACAATATACGCTGTAATATTGTGTTCTTAAAGCCCAAAATATCAAATTAAAAACTTGGATGTTATAAGTTTTCTGAAATCTCCATACTCAAGAGAAACGTCTAAGATTTAATTGAAACTATATAAAGACGTTTGGTTTTTTCTTTCGTTCGTACGCTCTTTGATCAATACTAGTGATGTAAAATTACTATATTATTCAGTGGCGGATTCAATTTCAATAATTAAATAAAAATTAAATACGAATAGATAGTATTATGAATCAACGCTATTTTAATAAGAGTTTTACTCTAATAATCTTCTCACGTAGAAAAACAACCGACTAGTCTTATCAATAATTTATCTGCATTTTAAACGATTAAAAAAAAAAAAAAAAACTGACAGTCGTCGTTAATCGTTATCTAGTGTCATGAAAATCACATCAGTCATAATAATATGCCACACAAATTAAATTTTATATTATTTATATTTCCTGCACCTGTTATCTACTTTTATTCCATGCTAAAACCGTAGTTTATTCATAGATTAAATGAATTCACAATTATGTCTCGTATCATAAATTTCGGGGAGCGTTTGAACCCCCAAAACCATCCCCTATATACTCCATTGGTATTATATTTTTCAATTGTATGATACGAGTGCTGAATAAAAATGTTAAAAACACTTCCCCTCGCCTATAATAAGTCGAGTAAAGAATATTTTTTGATCAATTCCGATTATCATTTCGTAACGGTCTTAGCTCGTTGATCATCATTGAAAATGATTGGCAAAATAATATAATTAGCGATAAATAGCAATTAAAGTGCACGAAATATGTAAAATATGTGAAAATTTAATGTACTGAGATCATTTCTGAGAGAAACAGATTTACACCTTATAATACTACATTATATTAAGTCTCGAGATCTGATTTTTACGTTATCGCGTTGTTATATTTGTACACATTTTACACACGACGTTTTCTGTTTCAGACTGTTCATTTAAATGCCATAAAAGCTGTTGGACAAAAGAGGATAAATATTTGGAAACACCCGGCCTATGCCAGGAACGCGAACAGGATTCTACCACGGAGCAACAGGATGTGATCTCAGCTGATGATGAGACTAAAGAACCGCACTTGATGGCACTCTCAGAGGTATGCGTAAAAAACGAAACGTCTAAAACCATTTCACACCCCCTCTGCACACACAGGTATCACCACGACTCGTATCCAATTTGTTTTTTAAACACCGAGATCTGTCTGTAAGAACGCCGTGGCTCATTGTTCGTAGGGGACGTATGCAATTTGCCCTCCCCCCCAAAAAAAATATATTTATATAATTTTTGCCACTTTCAAAAATTTTATATTGGTGATTTGCGCCACTTTTCATGGTTATAATTTATGTTACAAAAAATTTAATAAAAGAGCATTATGTAATTTGCGCCAAACATCGTTTTCCGCCGTATCGAATATCTATAAAATTGTATCACTACATATTTTCAAGTTCAAATTGATTATCAACAGTTTCTGCTCGTGTTTTAGCACTGTCGCTTCGCTTCTCCCTCTTATCGCGGTGCCACGTGAGGATATTATCGTTTGATAATCGGTGCAAATTACCAAAATTAATTTTTAGACGAGGCGTAAAATACATGGTGTTTTATTTTTATAAATTTTGTCAAATCATACGCGCACCCCGTATTGTCGAAATTTTTTTGCGGTAATAATTGTCGTTGAGAAGTATTATATGGAAGGGGGTGAGGGGGTGGGTGATGCTATTGAGTAATTTTTCGACCCCCCACGTAATAGTTAGTCACGAGTCACATATACTCAGCTGTCACATAATTTCAGATGGAAGCGAGTCGATATTCAAAAAACGATTCAGTAGTGCCTTATGAAAGCCCATATGACTTGTCGCCGGCGTCTTACGAAAGCCCATATCGCTCATCGCCAACGTGTTATGTGAGCTCCCGTGATTTATCGCTTGTACCATATGTGAGCCAATATGGCTCGTTATCAGCATCTCATGCGAACTCCATTGATAGGCCATTGTTGCGCGGAACGTTTGCTCTACAGCAGCAGCTGCTCCCCCGTGCGACCACAGCCAATGTGATTACGGTCACGTGGACGTACATCTACCCTGTGACGTCTACGACCTCTTTGGCGGCACTGGACGCGTTAAACGAACGCCGCTCAAACACGACGTCCTTGACGTCGTCGTACGTGACCGACAGAACCGCGGTAAGCGCAGCCGCCGCCGCAACCGTCGGAGCGATCGAGGAATCTAACCGAACGGAGGAGAAGAAGGCGGGCAAAGCTGATGGAACGGCTGCTGCAGGATCGAGAGTCGGTCTCGTAGCGTTTGGGCGATCGAAATCCGACGTGGGCGGCGCCAGAAAGAAGTCGAAATTCAAACGAGGCAATGGCCGGGCAAAGTCTGCCGCATAAAATATTTGGACTACGTCCCGCGTCCCCAGTACTGCAACATCGAGATTATGACGTATCGAATAACTAAAATTTTACACGCGTTGACGTTGCAGTACTCAGAGCGTCGAAACACTGTTTATTTTTATCCAACTGGCCAAGTAGTGAATAGTTTAACTTTCCAAATTTTGATAATATTATTATAGCTAGTTGTTAAACGCTATTCGACTCGATTCCTGGATAACCTAGCCCAACCTAACCCGCGTTTCCAAATCCTTGTTTTTTTTTTTTGCAGCTTTTGTGGCATTTAAATGAACAGTTCGAAACAGAAAACGTCGTGTGTACAAATATTATAACAACGCGATTAGTTTTTAAAATGCTATTTGACTCGATTCGTAGATGTAACAATTAAACGACATTCATTGCAAGCGCCACTTACCCTTGCATTTGTGTGTTGAGAGTATTTATTCCCGCCACACACGTCACATTTTTGCCGTTCGCGTGTTCGTCTCGCGGATAAACGTATAAACCGTGACCGTGTTATAAAAAATACAATAATTATTATTATACAACAAGGTTTAGATGTGACTTGTAAAAGTGACTTATCGAATGTTAATATTTCCTTCTCGATTTTCTCTGCACTTAATGTTCCCGTGTTTAGTTTAGCCGTTCTTAGCATCGTTAAAAAAATATATTTCAATTTCAATCAATCTTTTGATTTTTTAAATTTTTTATGATAATAAATTGAATCATCAAATGAATATTTGACAAAAATTAAAGTTTCAATTAATTGTGATGGCTTTAAATATATATGATTAGGTTGCATACATAATTTTTTTTTATTTAAGTTTTAAAAATACTGAACTTATGTTTTTTTAATTGTTTTTATAATATATTATTTTTAAATTGTGTTTTTATGTGTTATTGTGTTTTAAAATAAATCTACTAATGTATATTTACACCTATGTTATAAATTTTATTTCATTATCTTTACAGTCAAAAATATTGAATTTATCAAGACAGATTAAACATCAAATGAATATTTTACCAAAAATGAATGAAAATTCTCTGTTTTATTTTCAATTTTCAATATCAAATTAACGTAGTAATACTGTGTAGTTATGTAATGACAAATAATTACGTCATTTAAAAAAAAACTGTCAAATACATTTTAATAATATGATATCGTATATTGTTATAATTTATGGAGAAGGGTATAATTAGATCGGTTTGAATTAGATTTGTAAATTGTTTTATATACTTATACTTTTGTACCGATTCTATTCACATCAAAAAAAAGTTTAAAATGATATTTATTCACTAGTATTAATCACGATCATGAACAAAAATAAAAAAAAACGTAAATCCAGTTATTTTAATGTCAGTTATCCTTTGTGTGCTTTTTATTTGGTTGTTACGGTTGTTATTATTTGGTGTTTGTGTTTCTGTTATATGATGATTTATAGACATTCAGAAGTGCCTTTTTTCTTTGCTTAAAACGTGTTATTCGATACAGCGACATTTTCAGTATATACCCACAAAATATGTTGGTTTTATTATCTCGTTTTTATGGCTTACAGTGATAACATTTACGTGAATATATTAATCATATTTATTGTGACCACTTGAATTTTCATGCAGTATTTTAATTTTTTGTTCAGGTCAATTTAAATGCGATTCATTTAATATTATTTTTTTACATACTGAACGAAGGGAAGAAATTAGTGTTTTTATAATGATATTTATTTTCTTTTTACACTTTTTCTCATAGTAATACTTGTCTAAAAGTCTCGATGAGCAACTTTTTGAAACCGAATTTACCTCTTGTTGGCACTTAGGAGCGGTTATTTTTTTAATTTCTCAATTCTTTTTTTGGGGTGGGGAAAACTACCTAAAATTTGACAAAAAACACTCGAAAACTATCATTTTTTCATCCAAACTTATGAAAATTTAAACATAGATATACAATAATATGAGAAACATTTTGGCACCACATAACTTTGAAAATGTGAAAAGAAATTTTTGACATTCTAACATTTTCTAACATTTTGTTTTCTCATTTATTATTTTGTCCTTTTCTTTATTCATTAGGTAAACTAAAAAAAATAAATAAAATAACGCAAAGTAAAATAAAGTACAGATAATTTCTTGTCTTTTGCCGGACATACTTCGCAACACGGATATTCTTCACTCCTCGGTTCAGATACTCTTGGTGGGCGTGTAGTTTTTTAAAGAAATGATAAATCATTTCTTCAATGAGAATACGACTCTGAACGAAGGAAGTTAATAATATAAGGAACAATAATAGTCATTTTCAACACACTCTCCAAGAGTATTTGACCCGAAGAGCAAAGAATATCTGTTATACGAAGTATGTTCGGCTTTCTTGTTTTTACTTTACTTTACTTTTTTTATCTAATAAATAAAAAAAGGAAAAAATTAACAAGAAAATAAAGTGTTGGAAAATAGTTCAAATTTTTTTCTTCTCATTTTCGAAATTTTTTTGCTCCAAAATGTTTTACATATTGCTGTTTATGTATATCTAGAATTAAGAGGGGTACGCTAAAATATTTAAAAAATAAAAGGGATACACTGTCCCCCCATATCTTCCCCCAAATCAAGCACTGATTATTATTTATCCCAAAAATAATAGGTGCTGTTAAACTGCCTGAATCATGAAAATATCAACAAGATTTTATCATGAACAAATTTCGGATAGAATGTATGTAGGTAACAGTTGTTAAACATAGATACCTACTCATTATAAAATTGAAATTATTATTATTGTTGTTGTCTGTAACTAACTAAAGCTCCTCTCAGAAGTCAGAATAGTTTTATTGAAGAAATAATTTATCGCTTCTTTAAAATTCAACACACTAAGAGTCTTGGTCGTATTATGTTATTACATCGTGTGTACCTCTATGCACGTTCTTATGACATTATATTAATAGATATCAATCCAATACATCCAATTCATATTATACATATTATATAAATGTTATAATATTGATAAATTCACACAAAACATAATATCTATAATAGATGTTGTGATAGATTTGAAACAAAAATACCTATAGACTAAATAGTGCATTTTTAAAAAAATCTACAAAACCTGAAATTTTGTGCAAAATATAACTTTTTTTTTTAATTAATCAACATCACTTGATTTGGATTTGTGAGATGTGTGTATAGAATTATTTAGAACATACCATATGGACGAGAATCCGATCTTTAATTTTATTATAACCTTTAATGGGATATTTGTATAACTAATGATACAATTTGGTAACATTTGTGTGAAACTGGTAGGTATTGAAGTTTAAATAAACGGGCTGAACTAGTGAGACACGTCTCGTTTAAGCATCCCTACCGAAAATTGAATTTCTCATCCTCGTCAATTGTTTACCATTTGTATACATTTGTGCGATAGGTTTCAACCCTTAATTTTCAAAAGCACCTCCAAGCTGTTTGACGTCTCGTCGTCAAATAACTCCTAACCTAACCTTAATAATTTAGTTGATTTCTCCATATTCAACCGGCTGAAATATGATTATGTAATATAATATAAACGTACGTTTGCAAACGCTAATGAATAAACAATTCGATTTGTATTTCAACGGGAAATTCTAATTTAATCAATGTATATATACTTGTCTTTGTATAAGACAATGCACATAAATGTGAATGCGCTGTCTGGAGACGAGTTAAGTCGAAAACAAATTAGGTAACGGTTTGGTCTAGTGATGATATGCAAAACGGTGTGAAAAAACAATATTATATTTTAATGTCCGGGTGGAAGGAGACGTTTAACGGTAATAAAGTATTTTTGGTAAAATGCACTTTTAATATTATTCAATACGCACGTTTTTATATTCTGAATGAAGTGAAGAAGCTAGTGTTTTTACAATGATGTTTTTATTTTTTGTGTACAACTTTTCGTATAGAAATATTTGTCCAAAAGTTTCGATCAATAACTTTTTGAAACCCGATTTGCCCCTAGATTGTACTTCAGAGAGGTCATTTTTTGAATTTCTCAATTCTTCAATGTTTTTTTTTTGGGAAAAACTACCCAAAATTTGACAAAAACGACTCGAAAACCATAATTTTTTGATCAGAATTTTATGAAAATTTAAACATAGATAGAAAATCATATAAGAAAGATTTAGGCGCAAGAAAATTTTGAAAATGTGAAAAAAAATTTTTGACATTTTTTGAAAATTTTTTTATTTTTATTAACTTCCTTCGTTCAGAATCGTTTTACTGAAGAAATGACTTATCGTTTCTTTAAAATTTAATACGCCCGTCAAGAGAACACCACCCATCGTGCGAAGTACACCCATCGTGCGAAGTATGTCCGGCTTTTTTTTTTTTAATTACTATAGTATTTTACAAACGTTTCCATTCTAAACTTCCTTCTCATATCAACCCCCTCATTTCAAACCTTTTCACCCTCGCAATTCCCGGGAACCCCCTCCCTCCAGGAGACTTAGAAGAGAATGGTGTCGAGATCTTCTTAATAAATAATTAAACAGTTAAAAAAAAAAAAAAAAAACAATCAAGTAAGGGCAGTGTTACCACTGGGTAGCTCCTCCCATCAATCAATCATGTTATTATTTTTTCTATTTCTATTAGATTGTATGTTATAAAAATGTAAAATAAAAAAATTAATTAATATCATTGCCGACTTTTCGAGTAGATATTGGGTCGTCCAGAAAAGTAATTCGGATAAAACGGTGTCTTTGAGCCGTATAGGTAATAAATCTGCAACCGTACAACAATAATATCATTGCGATTCGGGTTTGTTTTCTTTGGATTCAAACTCGAGAACAGCAATAACGATCACAATATTTCAACGGAAAACACGATGTCTTAAAACGCACAATAACGCGTTTTGGCGTGCGAGTTAACGATTTTTCAAACGGACGTCAAATTAGAAGTGGACAATGGTGAATTGGGGAATACGGGTGGTCAACACTAAGGGAGACATTGAATACCACCGAAAACAATTATTAATCCGTCAACATAAAGTTATGTTTAGTAAGAGTTAATTCATTGGCAACATTGTGAGTTGTCACTGTGTTTTGAGTTCGTTAGAATAATAATTTTTTCTTGGAAAAATAAAAAATTACCAACCCAATGACGGGGTGTACTAGTCATACTGGTAAGATTTGTCTTGCAAAAAAGGCAGTAATTACACTTTTAAAATGTGTGTACTTCGCTCGTCGGAGTGTTCTTCGCACGTCGGGTGGGATTCTCTTGACGGATATATTGAATTTTAGAGTGATAAATAATTTCTTCAATAATACGATTCTGAACGAAGGAAGTTAATAATATATATATATAAAAAAAAAAAAAATTCCGACTACCTGGTTTGAATTGAAACCCGGAACTGGGAAATTATAAATTAGACATATATGTCAGTGAGATCATATTCAATTTTCAAGTCTTAATATCAAAAATCAAAAATTTTATTACATAAAATCTAACAAAAAAAATGAGAAATTTTCAAAATGCTGTACTTAACTCAAAATTGATCAAATATTTTTGACTATTTTTGGTAGTTGGTGAAAGTTTCAAGTTTCTAGCTGCATTATTTTAGAAGTTATGTCAAAAAGTAATTTTCAGTTTTATGGAAATTCCATTAATTACATATTTTGCCGTTTTTTTGTCAATTTTTCCATAGTTTTTTCCCGTTTTTGGAAAAAGTATTGAGAAATTGGGAAAATGACTTCTTTATAGTACCATCTCGTATGATTCCGGTTCTACAAAGATATTGATCGAAACTTTTGGACAAGTATTTCTATACGAAAAAGTGTTTCCAGATAGAGAAAAAAAGTAATAAAAAATAAATAAATATAATTGTAAAAACACAAGCTTCTTCACATCGTTCAGAATCTAAAAATGTGCATAATTACATATTTTGATAGAGGAGTGGTTCTCAATCTTTTTGAACTATGACCCAAAAGTTTTTCCCGAAAATCTTCAGTGACTCACATTTACGGTGGGATTTACAACAGGTTATTTTTACATTAACAGGATAAAATAATAGTAATAAAAAACAAAATTAGTTTATTTTTTTGGTTTGTACGTGAATATAATAATTCTACAAATCTGCGACTGAATCGTTTGACGGTGAAATTCAGTTAAAAACATAAATTTTTTGGAATTTATTTAATTAAAATAGCATGTCATGGCCCACAAAAATTTACTCAAGACCCGCCAGTGCGTCGCGATCCACAATCTAAGCGTTGTGATAGAGCCAAATATAGAATAATCATACTGCTCTATATTACCACGAAAATGCCAGTTAAATTTTTAAACCTTGGTCTATCCCTTGGCCCTTTCCCACTTGGTTGATATTCTATAGTTGCCTCACAGCCTTTGCTTCTTCCCTTCGCTTAGCATGTCCGAACCATTGCAGTCGTTGTGCTTTGATGTAATTTGTATTTTTTTTTTTTTTTTTTTTACCGGTAAACAAAAATCTCGTCATAAATAAATCAGGATTACAGAGGTTATTTTTTTCAATATTACTTTCATGTTCTATATTATTGTCGTCCCAACAACGATTCCTTAAAATTAATTATGATATTTTTTCTCGATCAAAATTGTCAACATCAGTAGAATAAAATTCAACAAGTTCTTTTAATTTCATATTTCATCGCCAAATTACGTAATTACTTGCAAAAAAATCTCAACAATGCCCGAAAATAACTTTCATTTATTAATGGTTCATCAACATTTAGTGGTCCAGAATCACGATAACTAGATTTGTGGAATTTTGTAGGTCTAAAAAACTATGAAAAAAAAAGCAAATAAAATTAAGCAATAAACCACCAAAAATGTTATAATAAAGCGCAAAAAATCCAAAAATAACGTGCATTTTGTTTTATGTAGCACGAATTGAATTTACATCTGACTTATCTTTGTTTTAGACCAATAGAAAAAAAAAAGCAAATTCCTAAAAAATCCTAACTCTAACGATGAACTTTTAAAACTATGCCTTAACGGCCAAAAAGAATCACCGATTCAACTACGGGAATTAGAATTTTTCTTATTGTTTTGTTTTTGAATTTTTTCGGCTTTGTTTATTTGGTTGTAAACAGAATTAGACGTCCGTGTAACCATATTCGAAATTGATTGAAAACATTAGCGTACTTAGGCAAAAATATTTGGGGAGGCTAAAATATTTATTTATTGATTTAGCCCCCGTAAAGTACATTAATCTTAATTAGTTTTTAAAAAATACTGGGGGGGTCTATGACTGGTTTTGGGGGGCTTAGCCCCCAAGCCCCCCTAAATACGCCCATGATTGAAAATCTAAGACATTATTTTGATGGTTTTAAGTTTTTACATGTTTAGCCATATTTTCTACGGAAGTATCCATTTTTTAAATGCCTTAATTTCTTCATTCACGACGTCATGGAAAATTCATATTTTTAGTTTTATTAATATTTTCAATGATATTCAGAGCGTTACGAAGTGTTTTTCACACTATTTATGTTAAAATTATCATACTTTTAATATCTCAATATAGAGACTACTATAAAATTATTATTTTTGTAGCTAATAACAGTTTTTATAAGTATATTTTATAATTTCAAATAACTCATATGAAAATAAATAATGTTAAATATGGCTCAAGAGAGGGGTCCGGATTCGGAGTCGACCCCCCTGGTTGCGCCACTGGTCTGTTATAACTAAGGCTAGGGACTTATGGCTAAAAAAAAACCTTAAAATATGCATGTATTTATGCTTTAAAAATTTACCAAATATGCTCTAAAAATATGAAAAATACTACAATTTTTTTCTTATAAAACATTGATTTTACTGTAAAAACTCAAAATATTTAAAAATTGCATTGTATTATATATTATAATAATGTATTATTAATTATTCTTCTATTATCTATGAAACATTTTTTTTTTTTTATCTTTATTCTTTTCAATCTTACATTTAATCAAATCCAATATTAAATAATACTTAATCTCTTCAGTTATTCAGGGAAAAATTTTCCGATATCAAAAAAATTCAAATTAAATATTGAAAAATATATGAAATATGCACTTAGAATTAAAATATAACCGAAATATGCATTTTAATTATTAAGAAAAGAGCTAAATGTGCAAAATATGCAAATCAAAGAGAACAGCATGCAACTCTTGGTGTTATTAAACGCATATTTATATTACTTAGCTATGTTTTGAACGGTTTTTGAAAAACACGCTAACTCCTATAAGTCTCTTGCGCTAGTTATGATAATCTGTTCTCGGACAGTCTCAATCGAACGAGTCTCGTAGCCGTTCCCGCGATTTTTCATATTTTCTTTCCTGCTATACGATTTCCTGCTGTTTCTATTTCGGAGAGCGCATCCGAGAAACGTCCGTTCTATATTATACTTGCTGTAAAGTTTTCCGATCGTCGTGTTAAATGCTGATGTTATTTAATAACTTATAACAGCGATCGGGCTATTGTATTTTTCGAGAATTTTTGCTTCCCGGAAAACGATTTACCGCGTCCTCTGCATAACAACGACGCGCCGTCAGCCCCCCCCTCCCCCCGTCAGCGTTGATTTCATATTATTATACTTTGTTTTCGGTGCAAACCTGCTATTAACTTGGCGAAAGTAAAAATTGAAAATACTTTTCGCGCGATATAAGCGATTGTATAATGTTATTATTACGTTTGAGTGTACGACGCGCGCATTGTGTGTTCGGAACGTTTTTCCGGGGAATTTTCGAGAGTAATAACACCGTTTGAATCTCAATTGATTTATTTTGGAAAAAAAAAACTAATTTTCGGAATTGCAGACAACAGCAGCCGGTATGAATCGTTCTCATCCGAGCGGCAACAAAAATATATTATACAATATCGTCGAGAAACGAGTCTTTATTACAATATGCCGGATTTGAATCGAGTATGCTTGAGGCGGGGGAGGGGGGGGTGCATTGCACCCGTACCTCGAGGTTTGATCTCACAGAAAAGCCTCGAGTCATATTTTGTCTGATATTAAATATGGAAATGCAAAAAAAAAATAAATAAAATATATAAATAAAATCCAAACACATCTGTATACAATAGAGTTCGGATTTTGTTTTCATTTGCTTTTTTTTTTTTTCTATCGCTCGAAAATGAAGATATTTGTGATCTATACATCGGATTTATGTCGCATAAAATTAATTTTATGGTTTAATTTTGCTCATTTATTTTATTTTTCATTTTTAATGCTATTTGTCTTTTTTCGCGAAGTTCTTTATGCTTTTATTTATTTTTTTTAGTAATATTTTTTTTCAAAATGCGTTCCAAATCAACGTATTAAATAGTAAATATAACTAAATTATCATCACTATTCAAAAATATAAATCGTTCAATACAACTCGAATATCACAGGTAAAAAATTAAGTAATAGTTAGGTGCAAACATGGAATTTAAAATGAGATTTTTCGTTATTTTCTAGATTAATATAACATTTATAAAGTGTCAACTGACTGTCACCATCAAGTATAATATATTTTTTGATTTGTATTATATTTTTATGTAATTAACTACATTTAATGTATTAAATTAATTGTAACTTTTCCTAAATTAGGGTATAAAATACTGGGTGAAATAATATATTAAATAAAAAAACTAAAACAAAAATTAGCACCACCTTCTCTAATTATTTTTTTCGCGGATTTTAAAAAATAGAATTGATGTCTTTTTTTTAAAATTTTTAAAGCTTTATTGCCCAATGTATTTGAGTTTTTTATTATTTTTATAGAGCTGAAAAATCCTAATTCTATTAATGAAAGAAGATCTATGTATTAAAAGAAATAATTTTTAAATGCCAGTGAGGTTTAGTGACGGAAAATTTTTTTTTTTTTTTCGTTAATGTACGTATGTTTTTGTTAATTAATATTTTAAAGACTAATCGTTTTTGTTTAACGTATTTAAACCTTTTTTGAAAATCATATTTTTGATAAATATATATATATATATATTAAATTTAGAACAAGAAAGGTTTTTTTTATAAGAAAGAAATGTTAAAAAAAATTACCAAAAAAAAAAAAAAAAAGAAGAGATTTTCCTATATAAAAATTTTATTTCACCGAGTATTCTTCATATTATTGTCTACTACTTATACTCAAATTTTTTTGAAATAATAAAAGTTGAAATAATAATAAAAAAAAAGTTATAAATGTATTTTTGTCGAATTCGAGTGGTTTTTTCAATTTTTGAAAAACCATTGAGAATTTCGAAAAATATACAAATTCTTTTGTAACATAATAATAATGATATGTTTCCTACATAAAAATACATAATATAATAGGCATTTGTTGTACTTATTAATGTAAGGAATTTCATCAAATAATTTCTTCACTTTAGCACACAAACTGCAGTGATCTTAAAATATTTTATGTTGAAGACGTATGAAAACGTTTTATTGGTAATATGACAAAAAAATCGAAACCAGGAGCAAATATTTTAGTTTTAGGAGGTTAATTTTTTTTAACGAAATTCCTTTTGAAACGTGAAACGTGAGTATTTTTTTACATAAACTGTAGCTTCAATTAGTATTTTATTTTATTTTTTTTTTTTAGGGGGGGGAGTTTTATTCATCCACGCCCCAGGGTCCCCGAAGTGGTGCAAGGTCCGGCACAGATTGCGCGTGCGTTCTATCGAAAATGTCATAGTGACAGGTGTTATGTTAGTTATATAGAAAATGGTGTGAGATTAATTCACCGTTAAAAATCCCTATGCTCGAAAATAGAATCCGAAATTTAATAACTTAGTTATTTGAAAAAGCTGGAGTTGTCAGATTTTCACTCGCAGTCGCCGACTTAAAATTAAAACTTTCTTTTTTTCGAGTTTGTTTTTGAATCGTTTTAGCGATAGTTATGCGCGTTTAATTATTCGGTGGCGAATTGAATTTGCGACCTTTATATTTTTATTTACTTACTTATTTATTCATTTACTCATGTCTACATAAAACGCGTTTTAAAACGATAGAATTTAATCGTTTCGTTTCGGTAGTTAATTTAAAAACTAAACTGGGTTCGAAGAAGTGAAATGTGTCAATTAATAATAACCCCGTTCGATTTCCACTAGTTAGTTTTTGACGCGTCAAAATATTTTCAAAGTAAGTATTTATTTTTTTTTTTTGGCCGTAATCCGTCGATACGTCCATTTTTCGAGTTTTCACCTGTAACTATACGTAATGTTCGTGAACACCAGGCGAGTACACAAAAATAAAAATAGGAAAGGGTCTTCAACCCCTTACGGAATGCTATAGGAAAACATTTATATATATATATATGTTTATTTATAGATAATTTCACTATGTAATGTTTTTTATGTTGTGTAAAACTCGAGTATAATTTTCACAGATTATTTCCATATGAATTTGCATTTTTATTTATTTATTTTGTTTTGTTTTGCGTTTTGTTTGTGTCACTGTTGAATTTGTAAAAATAATAATAATAATTATTATATTTTAAAATTATATCGGAATGAAAATAAATAAACGCTAAAGGGGTGTATATTAAACTCGAAAATAAATTCACCTTTTGTTTCTCTGAATATAGGGGGCATAGCCAAATTGGTGATGTTTCCTTAAATATGTTTTGAAAAATTTCTGAAGCTGGAAATGTTCCTTGAAACACGGCACATAGTACTGTGACCTTTGTTTCTTTTTTGCAGTGATCTCTGATCCTTAAAGATGTAGTTTTCTTTTTTGCAAACACACACACACACACACTGACGTTACATTGTTAATTGTTTATCGATCAGTGATGACCTGATTTCATTTTTTCCCTGGTAATTAAAATATATTGTTGTAATTTTATTAATTAGTGTTTTATAAAAGCGCATTATGTTTGTATTTGTCGATTAACTGCCCTTAAATCCCTTGTTTCGGAGTCAATTAGTCAATTAATATCACTTTATGTTAATAATTGCAGTGTTCGATTAATATGATGCGTCACGTTTTGTCCGCTGTGCAAACAAAATGGTTTTCATATTTTAAAATGTAACGGCATTTAATAAATATCATAATAATTGTATCATGAAAAAGCGATACTCGTAAAACGGCTGTTTGTGCAAATACGTGAGTCATTATTAATTTGTTGTTTTCCCGTGAGAATAAACAGTTTTAGGGATCATGTTTTTTTTTAATTTTTTAATATTTTCACTTTTCATTCCAAATGCAAATTAATTCATATGTGTTTTATCAAGTAATCAAGTATACTTTATATATAAATATATATTTGCATAAATTTTTCATGGAAAACGGAATTGAATTTCCGTATTTTTATATTGGATTTCGTCGCAGTGTTAGAGTTCATCATAACAAATAATGTTATACATTAAAACCACGACAAATATTTAATGCTATGCGTGTGTAGAAAAATTACTTCAAGCCGTATATTATGACGAGGGATGTTTTGAAATGAATTCATAATTAGGGCTGGGAATTTTTTCGATTAATCTATTATTTATAATCAATTATTTTTTATTGTAATATAATAATCGAATCATCGAAAATAATCGTACAGTTTAAATAATCATAATATAATATTATTATGTAGAAAAACTCCGCTAAGACGAAATCGCTTGGGACTTTTTTACATCCATCTGGTTTTTTGAAAAGTGTAACGCTCTCCACATTCTTTACATGTTAAAGTTAAGGATTGTGGTCTGTCTGTTATATTTCATAGTTATAGTGTAACTGTGAAAACTTCATTAATGATATAAAAATTAATAAATGTGCTTTGCATAAATTTAAATTTAAATTTTGATTGTTTGTTATATTCATATAAACATAAAGTTATCTTGATGAAATTTTAAATTTAAATTATTGATATAAAAACTCGAAAAGGCCGCAAAAACCATAAAATTCACTCAAAAATGAACATAATACCCTAATAAGTTAACTAAAGTACCTTGACCAAAAAGAAATCATCTAAACTAATTAAATACCGCAATGTAGCACTTAGAATGGAATTGCGATTCAAAAAGAATCCAATTTAAACTCAAATTTAACTCGAATTGTGTCCAACAAAAGGCCAAATTAATCGATATAAATAAGTATTGGTCTCGACGTGTTTTATGATGGGGGAAGTGTTGATTTAATAATATATAACCCTTTCCTCGAACACAACGTATAACTAACCCCCCCCACCTACCCTCATCCCCGTAAGTACCTACAACAATAATTATTAGTCGTTAAATAAACCACTGATTTCCGTGTATTTACACGTATCAAACACTATATTATATTATATTGTAAATACGCTCGACGGAAACATACATTTCCCCGTACAAATCACTCCCGTTTGTAATTTATTTCCATCGTCTCGTGATCAAAACACTCGCGGGACGCAATAATAATCATTATTATCGTCGTCGTGCCGCGGCGAATCGTGTGCGTTGAGTAAACGTCGGCAATAACACAATAATATTATTATAATGTATGCGCGCGAATTGAAAGGATATCGTCTGATACCGAAGCCACGCGCGCCGACGACGGCGATTGAAATATTAATTTATCATTAAACACTGAAACCCCCCCCCCGCCCACCACTTGTACACACAACGGTATAACTGCGTTAAATAATAATAATAATAATATTGATAATCGATTATTATTCATATAATAATAGTCGAGTTTCGCCCCCGTTTGCTCATAATAATTTACAAGGTTGTGCGTGAAAAGGGATTTAAGTCAATTTCATACATTTTTCAGTGCCCTGGGCCCTAGAGACTAGAACAAAACACACATACTTTGAATATAAATCCCAGATCGAGATTTCTTACTTGTGTAATTTTATGATTATTGTAAAACACAGTTAAATATTCTGCACTGCATAACAATAATTTTATTATAAAAATTAAAAAATTTCGTACATTAAACTGTATTAAAAAAAAAAAATAATAAAAAGTTAATTACACATTACCTATTCTAGCTTTTGTTTATTACTATTGATTTATCGCCAACATGCAGTAGTGAAAAGAGAAAACTTCACAGTGACTGACTCAATATTTTCTACACTATATTTCAAGACTTATTCAAAATCGCACTTTGAAATAAAATGCTTAGTTTTTAAAAATTTGCTTAAATTATCTATCACAAATATTTTTTTCTGCATTTTTATGCGACCATAACTCATTTTACACAATTTGATGACTTAACTCTTTAGAATCAGGTCTCACAACCAGGTCGACCTGGTTTAATCGAAATCCAAGTTTAACCAAAATTAAATCTATGGTAAACATTCAAGTCAACCGAAAGAAAGTTTCTGATCAATTATGAAGGTATGCTAAAAGTTTTTTTAAAAAAAAGAAAACACTACAACTAAAATATGAGAGTGAAAAAGAAATCAAAGCATAATCAACCCATAAAAAAGTTTTAAAATGATCTTGATTACAAATTTTATTTAAAAAAAAAAAACAAAATACTGACAAAAATTACTTTGACTTGTTTCTTACTATGTATAATATTTATTTATTAATAAAAAAAGTTATATTTTATTTTATTATAAGTTGAATAATTATTTTATTAGTATAATATAAATCGTTATTTTAAGTGGCGGTTACCAAATTGAATTGGTTTTAGTTGGGTAATAAAATAATCATATACTATTTTTAATTTATAACAGTTTTTTCATTAAATTATATATTTTTTTTAATAAAAATATGAATGAAAATATAAAAATATTTAAGAATATTTTATTTACTTAAATGTTTATTAAAAAAAGAAACACACATTTAAATGAAAATAAGGCATAGGGTAGGAAATGATAGGAGAATATACGTTAAACGCAGTAGTCCCGACTCGCAGTACCGACGGAGTGACACAGATTTTGATTTTTATTCCGCCAAAATATTGTAATTCATTCGTAATCTGTCATTACTAGTCGCGAAATCTCGTTTTAATCGTTATATCGTCGCCTTGTCCGATTATAATATTATTAAACTGAGTTGAATTTTGTTTCGCGCGATTAACGTTTATTTTATTTTTAATATTTTTTATAAAATAAATCCCAGTGCGGGGCGTGACCGTGTGGGACGCAAAGCACGTCACGTAAATCGGTTTAACGCGTTAATATCAAACACGTCGTCGGGGGAGTGTACAACACGAATGACACGCAATATTATGATAACACTCACCACGGTACTTGGACAAATCGATGACACATTGTTGTGTACTTAAAAAGCGGAATTTATTCTCTCTGTGAATCCGAACTGTCGGAAGGATGATGGATTTTTCTACACTAACCACTTACCACCACTAGTTTATAAAAATATTTACTTCTGGCGGGTGTGTACTGACAGGGCGGGTAGGTGACCATTCCTGCCCTGCCGGCTCCCGGGAAAGGATTCTATTAATGCATTTATGCCTTTTAATTCATTATTATTTTGCAAAATATCATTAAAATAATTTTGTTTAAGCAACGATTTGTGAACGTAAAAAATATAATTGTCCATTATTATATTAGTGGTGTTTAGTTATATTTGTAATTTATTTTTTTTTTTATTTGTAATTCAATTTTTCTTCTCATACAGAAATGATCAAAAGTAAAGCTTTTCGTAACTTAGGATTTATTAAACATATTTGTGGTTCAGTTTTCGACCCTATTCCCTTAAAAATCCTCTTTTGCTCTGTTGTCCGTTCACATCTGGAGTACTGCCCTCTCATCTGGGTAAATAATACGACAAAACAAAATCTCATGTTAGAATCCGTTCAAAATAGTTTTTTACGCTTCATTTCTTCTAAATTCAATAGACCCCTACATGGCTCATACAATAAAGTTTTAAATTTTCTTAATATTTCCCCACTCTCTGACAGTCATATACTCTTACTCTCCAAATTTCTCCATAAACTTATTATAGATTCAATTGATTGTCACGAATTACTTTCTTTAATCCGCTTTAAAATTAATGCCCTCAATACAAGAGATCCTAAATCTTTTTATCCTTATTTTTCAAATAAAAATTATTTATTAAACTCCCCTGCTAACCTTCTTATGACTGCAGGTAATATATATGTTTTTGATTATATTTAATTTATTTATCTTTGTTTTCTATTATTATTTACTTATATTAATTTTGTTTAATAATATTGTATAGTATAATATATATATATATATCTGTTTATGTTGATTAACTTGTATATTTAATAATCTAATTACCTTTGTTCTATATTAACTTTAAAGTTTTTTTTTCTCTTTCTTTTTCTCATTATATACCTTATTTTTAAGTAGAAATGATTTTGTAATGTAATGATGTAATATGTCTATTCTCCACACACAATTTGTTACACTATGTTTTAGGACTAACGTCCGTATATATAAATAAATAAATAAATAACAGTTTTAGATTTTGAGAGAGGTGTGACGAAGCTAATGGTTCTACAATGTATTATTTTCGGGAGATGTTTTTCTTCACGAAAACATTATCACTCAGACGATTAACATTTTTTTTTTCTGGTAATGAATACTGGTGGTATGGTACTTTATAGAGGCCATATCGAAATTCTCAATAGCGTTTTCAAAAATAATAGTGAGTTTGAAAAAAAAACGGTAAAATATTCCAGAAATTAAATTTTCATGAAACAATTTTAAAAATAATAGAACAAACTACGTAATTATATATATATATATATGTAAATGAAAATTTTCCTCAATTACCAAAATAGGTTTAGTTCAGTTGCACAATTTGATAACTATTGGACAAGTATTCAACTTTGGAAATATTTTTATTTTACTTAATACAATTTAAAATTTAAAATTTGTATTTTACTAAGACTCTCTCTCTCGCTCTCTTTTTCTTTTTAATTCACAAATATAAAAAATATGTACTTTACACTACAGAGTTTTCTTCACTCCTTGAGTGGGATTCTCATGTAGGTGTATTGAATATTTAAGAAACGATAAATAATTTTCACTTCAATGAGAAGAATCTCAGTGGAGCTTTAGTTTATTCGAGATAATATGTTTTTGATAATATTGCCTATCTATGTTTACATTTCGATAAAGTTTGGCTGAAAAAAATATAGTTTTTTTGTAGTTTTTCCAGATTTTGAGACAACAATAGAGAAACCAGAAAAGTGAATAAAATAGTGAAATTGTTTACTGAGTATAAATTTGCGTGTATATACCTAAATAAATTATAATATACGAATAATATAAAATAGTGTCAGGTAAATTTGAATATTTAAGTTTAAATAAACTGTATTCACCGTAACTATGCAATAATAATACAACGAATAATTGTGATAACTATTTCGTAACTACAATAAAGTCTCATTAGTTCCAGCTTCATGGGATTGGACTACGTTCTCCTGACCTAACCTAACCTAACCTAACCGACCTTCGGATAGTCGAATGCCTAGATAAAGCGGAATCAGCAATGAACTTTATGTAAAACAATGCTCAGACGGGTAAAAGTAACAAATTTGATGTTATTATCATACGAATTACTTTTTGCGACTTAATTTCTACAAAATAGGTCTAGTCTTATAACTTACCAATTGATTTAGAACGAAAATAAAACATTGATTGAAATTTGTTTTCGTGATTATTCGGGGTAAAAGAGACAATAATGTATGCACTAGTAACCAAGGAAGGACAATAATAGGATAAACACAAAGGACGGAACATAATGCACGATTCCTGGAATTCATTCTTTTTCCAAGTAACGAATGAAAGAACGGATTCTACTGTATGTTTTCTTTGAGGTATTTTGTTTTTCTGAAAAAGGTGTTATCATCACATTCGGAGCAAATATTTTCGTTTTTCGAGATTTCCACGGAATTAACACTGTAAAGCATTTGAGAAATAATTACAATAATATTTTTGCGCGATAATATTATCATTTTATAAAGTTTTAGCTGACGCAGGGAGAATCAGAACCTTTTTTTATCTTTTTCGCTATTAAATGAACGAGGAATCAAAAGGATCTTTTGTCGTTGAACTTATAACACTGACGACGGCCGTATACCTTTTCCTTCAAAAATCAAATTCTATTGTCCTGTACTGTCTTTTTTCTCTATATATAAAACTTTCTTGTGTTATCCTATACATAAATATTTTTATGCTACTAAATTATAGTATAGTAAGTATGCGTTTTGAAAAAGTGACTGGTATATTCTAATATCGACATTATAGCTGTCGGTTCGACGTCCGTATAAAAGTTAATAAAGCGCAAAACGATAGAAGCGTCTAAATAGGAAAATTCACCATTGTTAGCGTACATGCCCAAGTATAAAATGTTCCATAGTATAACCATTTTGTACTGCTTTTTACTTAATTATTTTTGGACTTCACGCTCTTATATCTTATTTAATATTTCAAGAGAATTAACGTTTGGTATAATGTATAAAGATATATAATTCAATTTCAGATGCTGGGGGAGGGAAGTACAGGGGGCCTGTCCCACCCTCGCTACGCCCATGGAATTCATATCGTACACAGTTTTTCGAAATGTATGTCCATTTAATCAACATAGCCGTAGAAAAAAAATTAATTTAGAGGAATACGGTCCCGCCCCTGACGACGTCAGGTTAAAAATCTTAAATCGATCGTTAATCTGGATCGCTCGGATTCTGAGTCCTACATCTCCCCATCCGTAGGTCACGATCTCATTACTCCGTCGATCACCGATATGACACGTGTTGCACGCGTGTCGACCGCCATAATAACGATGCGGTCGTTCGCAATTCCCCGGATTTGCGTATGGGACACGTGTGCACGCGGTCGAAATCCCCGGGATTGTGCCGAATCCGTTGGGCCGGCGATTATAATTGGCAATCTAGATCGCGGTGTGTGCGTGTGTGGAAAATTCGTCACGTTCCCGACACGACCCCACCCCCATTGGTTACAGTGTGGTTATTGTGGTTATGGTATGTCACGCACTGAAGGCGGTGGTGTATGATAATATTATAATATCGATATTTTTCGACGAATTTTGGCCTAAAAAATTTAATAATATTTCGTGTACTCATTGCGAGTTAAAAAAAAAAAAAAAAAAAAAAGTGTGTACTTTGCTCGTCCAGGATGTTATTCGCACATCGGGTGGGATTCTCTTAATGTGTGTGTATTGAATTTCAAAAATCCTGAATGAAGGAAGTTAACGATAAAAAAAAAAAATGCAATATATTTGGACTGCCGGGTTAGAAATCGAACCCCAGCACTGTCGCGTGATAACGGTATCGTCGTTCTACTGCGTCACACTAACATCGTTAAACAATCCATTCAAATAGTAGATATTAAGTATAATAACCGAAAATATTGCATTTGTCAAAATAGAATAAAATAACTAGAAAACTATCGATGCACGTAGATTTAAGATGTCATATCAGATGGCGAAAAAACATTACCTAACAAACATTTGGGTGTTAATTAGAAATATTATAAGAATTTTCCGTACTTTCTCCGAATTTTTTTCAACCAAACCCTCGTAAAATGTTTGATTATTCGTCTGTGAGAAATTTTATTGCACCAAAATATTCGCAATAAAATTTTCTGTCTAGGCACCAAATTTCAAAACAATTGGTTTGGCCAATTTTCTTATATGTACGTTAAGGTGCGTAATTTTAGGTGAAACTAACGAATTTCGTCGAAATTCTAACTTCAAACGGCTATAAAAAAATAAGTTAACTTACGATTTACGAGATTTTTTCTGGTCAGTTAGACATATTATATGTTAGTGAGATTATATTACATTTTCATGTCTTGATATCAAAAATCAAAAATTTTATACAAAAAAAAACTAACAAAAAATGATGATAAATTTCCTAAATTTTAAAATGCTGTACTTAATTCAAAATTAATTGAATCTTTTTGAAATTTTTATGAAATGTTTTCGTGACTATTTTTAATAGTTGGTAAAAGTTTCAATTCCCTAGCTATATTATTTTAGAAGTTATGTTGAAAAACAATTAAAAATTTTACGGAAATTCTGGTAATAGCATATTTTGCCGTTTTTTGTCAGATTTTCCGTTTTTTTGAAAAAAGCATTGAGAAATTTTAAAAATTACCTCTCAAAAGTACCATCTGGGTTTGATTTCGAATCTATAAAGTTACTGATCGAAACTTTTGGATAAGTATTTCTATACGAAAAAGTGTTTCCAGGAAAAGAGAAAAAATAAAATAAAATTTTATCATTGATATTTAATATCATCGTAAAATCATAAGCTTCTTCCCTTCGTTCAGAATCTACAAATAAAAGTACAAATGATCTATTAATTATCAAATAATCGAGGCTTGTTTGGACTAAGGGGGACAGAAGAGGCGTGTCCCCATGGCGTACACTGTCATAGGGCTGTCAAACAAAAATTACAAATTCCATTGCCATAAAAACGAAGTAAATTAAAATAAAATAAACGAAATTTAAAATATTATATATCTGCGTATGTTTTTGTTGAGGTTTTGTCATACGGTGCGGTTAAGGTTATAATAATTTTCAAGTTAAACCACACTTTGGTGTTTCAGAAGTGTACGAAACGTTGGAACGGTATGAAGAAACAAAAATAAAAGATTTCTTTCTTAATATTTTAATTGCAGCTCGGTTGTATTTAACAATGACTGTAGTGAAGCGTTGGGTTCGATGAGAGTTTTCAAAGTAAGCACGTATAAAATGAAGTTATGAGAATTAATCAAATTCAAAGATGCTTAAAACCAATAATAATAATATAATTTTTAGAAACATTGATTGATTTTTAATGAAATAAAATTGATTTTTTTGAAGACAAATCGAGAAAAAAAGGTCTTAAATAAGACAAGTTGTGTGTATCAAGTATAAATTATTTATTAGCTGATTTGGTGGGGTCCATATTGTTTATTATTTGCCTCAGGGACATTATTCTGTAAATCTGGGCTCCCGGTTAGGTTAGGTTAATTAAATATAAAATAATAATTATGTACAACACGAGTTCACCCGAATTTAAATGTTTTAATTAAGATAGTTACGTCGAATAATGACTGTTTGTATTGCATTTTTAAAAGAGCTTATATTATTCATATATTATATCTATATTAATATTCAAAACGTTAAAATCCTAAATTTTCAAAAAAATTGTTTTATGGCATGCACTTTAGACGCAAAAAAAGAAGCCCTTTGATTAGATTAAATCCAACGTGTTCGTTTCACAAAGATGTATATATATTTTTTTTAATAAATCATGACGCATATGATCCACTTAAAAGATAATAATATTGATCCGAGAATTTCACACGAGCCTAAATAAAATATTATCTAAAATCAATCTACTTGGTACTATAAAGATATTATTTTTCGAAATCTTCGAGGAATATCAACTGAAAAATTGAGCGAAAACCATAGTAAAATTTGTTTTCGTAAATTATTCGATTTCCACAAAATCGTTTTCTTGTACAGTGTTGATGTTAGAAACTTGAAATTTTCACAAATCTAACACTACAAATTTTAAAAATACTTAGGCCTCATTCTCAATACATAATATGGAAAACGTTGTAAATTCGTTTCATTTTGAGTAAATTAAGAACCGATTACACAGTATTATGTTCATTCCAACTTGCAGAAATTTAAACATAAATAGAAGATAACACAAGGAATATTTTGACGTGAGAAAATTTTGAAAATGTAAAAAAAAAAATTTTTCAATCTTTTTTTTTCTCGTTAAATTATATTCTTTTCATTTTTTCTATTTATTGAATAAAAAAAGAAAAGTAAAGTAAAGTTAAGTTAAGTAAAGATAAGTAAAATAATGTACAGACAAAATAGTCAGACATACTTCGCACCACGGGTATTCTTCGCCCCTTGGGTCAGATACTCTTGGTGGGTGTACCTATTGAAAATAATGATTGTTATTATTTTTTATATTATTAACACGTCACTCACAGTTATATAATTGAAGATATGATTTACCGTATATTTAAAATTCAACACGCTCACCAAGATTATCTGACCCTAGGAGCGGAGAATGAATGCCCGTGGTGAAAATCATGTCCGGCTTTCTTGTCTATAATTTTTTTAATTAATTTTATCAGAATACTTACAGACAATTAAGTTTTCAATTTATCTAATATCTAATTATTTAATTCATTGGATCTTCAAAGAATTTTTTAGAAATTTTTTTTTATATTATCAACAATCAATCTTTAGTCCATATTAAATATGTGATAGACTTTAAATCGACTATTGAGTAATGCACTAAATGATTTCTCTTACATGATACGAATAATTATGTACGGAATATTGGGACAAATTTTTTACACGGCACCTGAAAAAACTTTGAAATATTTTATTTGTCACCGTACCTAGGAGGCTTAGACCCGTTCGGTCACCAATCACGTCACGACTGCGGCCTGATTTTATAGCAAAAAAAAAAAAAAAAAAATGAAAAAAGCTAGAGTATAGGTCATGGTCTGGGGAAAAATTGAGCGTTAAAATACGTGACTGTACTCTGCACGAGTACGACTTATCGCGCGAAACGGACGTGTTATTTTTCGATCGACCCTTTCGACGTCGTTTCGCAAAACGGATTCAACTGCGTTACAATAATATGGTGCTTTTTAAAATCCGACAACATGCAAATTTACTCACGAAATATATGCCGAACAGCAACACGAAGCTGGTCACCATACCGCATCCCGCGCACGCCAGTACCACTATGTGAAACACGATGGTGGCTGCAAACGAAAAAAAAAAAATATACATGTATTTATTACGTGTATAATATCATGTGAAGAATAGAACACGTGATTAGTTCATCATGCAACACAGTGTCGCACCCGAGGGAGGAGCTTTGGGGCCCACCCAAAATTTCTTTTATTTAAATTTATAAATAATAAAAATTATTGATTTCTCAAAAATATATTACAATTTTGCTATTTTTTGCAATTAAACTATTGAGAATTCCGAAAAATAACGTCTAACAGTACCATTTAAAGGCGAATTGTGATTCAATAAGTTTCAGGTTGAAACCTTTGTTCAAGTATTTCTATAAAAAAATGTGTATGCAGAAAAACAATAAAAAATTAGTAATTAATATCCTTGTCAAAACACTAGCTTATTCGCTCCACTCAGAATCTAAAATTATTGCTATGGATACCTTTAAACTAGATTTTTTGGGGTAGTACGGGTAGTATGTGGTACCTTGTTGTAATAATAAGTAAAATCGTTAAAAATTAATGATACTTGTGTATTTGAGTGTGAGGAAAAGTAAGAAAAAATGTAAGTCCCCCAAAAAAAAATCCTGAGTGCGCGCCTCATACAACAGGTTGTTTAAACCTAGAAAATTATAAAACAAGAAATAAAAAAATTAAAGCAAAGCAAAGTATAGTAAATGCAAGAAAGCCGGACGTACTTCGCACCATGGATATTCTTCGCTCTTCGGGTCAGATACTCTTGGTGAGTTTTGTGGAATTTTAAAGAAACGATAAATCATTTCTTCAATGAGACGATTTTGAACGAAAGAAGATAATAATGGTCGTCATTTTCAACATACTTACCGAGAGTATCTGACCCGAAGAGCGAAGAATTTTCGTGGTGTAAAGTATGTCCGGCTTTCTTGCCTTTACTTCGCTTTGCTTTACTTTATTATATCTTATATACTCTACCCATCATATATCTCCACTAAATTATTCTTTAAATAATGTATTTTAATGTGAATTTTGCAAACACATAAAAATTCTTGGCCCTGCAGTTATGTGGGATACCTCTGGTGCCGCGATGATGAAAATATTCCGACGGTTTGTGCTAAAATACAGTTTTATAAGCCTCAGGTAGCTGATTTATGGCGGTCGACTGTTAATAATAATTATATTATCTCTGCTCGCACGTCCTACGTCATCGAATCGTGCACGCGTACGATACACACAATAGAAAAACGTGTTTAAAATGCGATTTAATTCGTTTCGTTTAATTTTATGTCCCGCTACGGGATCGTAAATTCGAAAAATGTTTTACGGGCTTATGCAGAATCGCTCGCGGCCTAAATCATAAACCGTTTTGTGCTGCACGGGCGTCGAAATCCCATTAATAAAATATTATTATCATAGGGCTAGGACATTGCAGCAAAATAAATTCTTAAAAGAGCGTTTTAAGTACCGAAAAAAAGAAAAAAAAATTAGAAAAAAGCATTTATTACATTTCATTTTGAAAAAAAATTTAAATTAAACTTTAAAATAACAAAACATATTTTAAACTGGGTGGAAATCGCTATTCGAGTTCGTGAAATTTTGAAGAAACAATAAATTAAATCAATAAATCGTTTCTTCGATAGGTCGAAAAATTCTTAGCTGAAATTTATTTCATTCGATTTAATAATAAAAAAAAAAAAAAAAAAAATCTATATTTTACTCCAGCTTACGACAGTTTTATTTCCCACTATTAACAATAGAAAAATAAATGTCGCATAGGTATATGAAAAAGGAATTACCTACTTATATATTTTGCATATTATTGTCTATTTATATTTGAATATTCACAAAGTTAAGATAAAAAAAAAAATTAAAAGTGTTTTTGTCAAATTTTAGGCAGTTTTTGCCAAACATTGGAAAAACCACAGAAAAATTTGAAAAAAAAACCAAATTCAGTAAAAAAATTTAGACAGTTGTTTCTATACGAAAATATGTTTGCAGAAAAATAAATTAATGAAAAATTAACCATGTAAAAACACTAGCTTTTCTATTCTTCACTTAGAATCAAATATATTATTTTCACTTTTCGGTCAGATATAAATAATTCAGAAAACCAAAAATGTATATATTATATACGTTTTGACTCAAATATCTCCGACAAAAATATTATAGGTAGTAGAAATATAATACGAGTATATTGAGAGATATGTGAATTTTTCATTAAAATTATGTAAAAAAAATCAAAAAAAAAATCAGAAAAAAGGACCAAAATAAGGAAAAGCATAATTAGTGGAAAAAAGCAAAAAAAGTTTAACTTTATTGAAATCAAAACGACCTAAAACGTATTTGTCTATAAGAATTATTTCTCTATTCAAAAGTACCAATAGCTGCAAAATTCGAGCCCTAATTATTATTAATAATAATATTATAATATCCTTCGATTCAACAAACGATATTATTATTTTCTTTTAATTTAAATTGTTAAAACGATGTTTAATTGATTGACTGTTATTTTAAAAGCGGCTTTATTACAAGCAGTTAATATTATTATAATAATATGAATAAAATTAAACTGTCGATAAATACCATACGACGTACATAACAAATATATTTCATAGCGATTGTTATTGATTATCGATTCGTTTAATATCATGAATATATTCACCTTTACATAACATATTTTACAAAAAAATGTATTCTCATTTGAAGAAAATACATTTTCACATGTCACTTAAAATTTTCACTTCAAGTATTTCATTAACACGATTTAAAATTCAAAAATACTAAAATCAATAGATTTAATGCACGAATAATCGATGTTTACCGACTGGCAATTAGTTATCTAACGGTACCTATTCGTTAGTATACTGAATAAATGATAACAACTTATATGACGTATGAAACAAATTTTGATTTCATTATGGGTACCTAGTAAATTTTTAGCTCGTCCGATTATATTTCGAAGTTTAAAAACCTTGAACAATTTATTATTCTGTAAAAATTTTTGACCTATCGAGTTAAGAAAGACTTAAAAGTTTAAAAAATCGTAAATGTGCTATAAAAACCATGAGATATGCGCTTAAAATTTGAAAATTCCAAAATATGTAAATATATGCCGAACAAAATTAGGTATGTATACAAAGGTATGTGATTCAAAATTTATGTTACTTTAATTTTTTCATATAAATATTCAAAATAGAGGAACATATATAATACAAAAGTTATTAAATTATTTAATAACTTATTTGATGAAACCTAAAATGATATGGAAATTTCATATTTTTAACTACCCCTCAGGGATAGTTTTAGGGGTGAACTTTTGAAAATCAAATGTAAACCTTAAATTTTTTGACAACATAATATGAAGGTATTTTTTTAAAAAAAATTGTTAGTTGAAAAAAATCAATTGATGCAAAACTCTAGAATTTAGAGCAATTTAAAATTTTTAGAAATATTGCGTCTAGTGGAAGTGATTAGGTAGGTGTGTATCGTGCGCGTGCAAATGCATGTAAGGTGGTTGTTCAGGCACCAAAAAGGCGGTCAAAATACAATTTTTAAAAAATTTAAATCGCTCTAAAACCAAGAGTTTTGTATCAATTGATATTTTTCAATAAAAATTTTTTTTTTTAAAATACCTTCATATTTTTTTGTCAAAAATATATAGGTTTCCATTTGATTTTCAAAATTTCACCCCTAAAACTACTCCTTAGGGGTAGTTAAAAATATGAAATTTCCATATTATTTTAGGTTTTATTAAATAAAAACTTTTTAATAACAAAATAATAAAATTATCGAGTCTTTTTCAAATGGTTCTCAAATGGATCTTGTTTTTTCAGATTTCAAAAAAGCATTTGATAGCGTTGACCAGTGATTACCAAAGTGTACACCGTGGTGCCCAATGGGCACCGTGATTCAATTGAATTTTTTACAGATGTATTATAATCATTTTTTGTCCTTTTGAAAATTTTTGATAATTTTCCGGTAGTTTTTATAGAACGCTCGAATCCGGAACCTACGGCAGAGTGTAGATCTACGTAAAAAAAAAAGTGTGTACTTCGCTCGTCGGGTGGGATTCTCTTGACGAGTGTATTGAATTTAAAAGAAACGATAAATAACTTCTTCAATAAAACGATTCTGAACGAAGAAAGTTAATAATATAAAAAATAAATGAAAAAAAAAAATGTTAGAAAAATGTCCAAATTTTTTTTTATATTTTCAAAATTTTCTTGCGCCAAAATTTTTTTTATACTATTTTTTATCTATGTTTAAATTTTCATATAGTTCAGATAAAAAAAAATGATGGTTTCCGTGTCGTTTTTGTCAAATTTTGGGTAGTTTTTTCCAAAAAAAATAAAAAAAAAAATTGAAGAATTGAGAAATTCAAAAAAGGACCTCTCTAAAGTACCATTTAGAGGCAAATCCGGTTTCAAAGAAATGCTGATCGAAACTTTAGTACTTTTGGACAAGTATTTCCATATGAAATGTAAAAAAAAAAAAGAAAAAATAATAAAATAAATAAATATCACTGTAAAAACACTAGCTTCTTTATTTCGTTCAGAATCTAAAAATGTTCAAATTTTTTTGCGTTTTTGCTGTAGTTTTTAAAATTTTTGTGTAATTTTCTATGATTTGTAATAATGCAATACTATAGAAATTATGCTGGAAACAACGGTATTTCGGTTGTATAATTTTCCAGGAATGTCTTTGTAGAGTTTTCAGCTGTCTCGTGTGCAGTAAATGTCGTTCGTAAACAACGATGCCGGTGAACTCGGATAATCTGAGAATAAAGTTTTACAACGATAAACGGCCTTTTCATCCGACTATAACGCGATTTTGTGTGTTTGCTCGGTTCTATTTTTACCGTAATAGGTAGTATATAGTTTTTTTCGATCATTTGTTGTAATTGCCTCTGGCCTTATTCGATTTCAAGGTTAGGTGGTCAAAAGATCTTATTGTTGTGCTAATGATGTAACTAATAAGTAAAAACGTTCCGTTAAAACAGCACAATGTTTTTCAAAAATATCACGAAATCGATTGTTGTAATGTAATATTGAGTTCACGCGATATTTTTTCTCGTTTTGCCATGACGAACAAAATTAATTAGGTACTTGGTAAAAAATTAGAAGAAAGGAAAATACTAGTGACACGCTAGTTTCTTCTCTCTAGATCAGTGGTTCTCAACCGGGGTGACATGTCACCTTAGGGTGACATAAACCTAGTGTAAGGGCGACGCTCAATCTTGGTGGAAAATAATAAATAAAAGAATTTTTTGAAATAAAATCTTTTTATAACTGGGTCCAGATGCCTTTCGACAGTTATATCATATTTTTCAAATTCATTTTTTGCTCAATCATCCTTCTTTATCTCACCTCGTTAAAAAATTTTGACCACAAATTACTGTTTACAGTATAAGGTTTGGATATGTCCGAAATATGTGCCCTATCTTTAAATGGAAGGCTGAATTAGTGAAGAAATATCGTAGTAAAGGGTGACATGTATCAGAATAGGTTGAGAATCACTGCTGTAGATGATAGTTTTTCTTGAAGAAAATTGTTTTCATTTTTGGAATTCGGAGTTCGAGTATAACGATCTGATTTTCTCTTTAACCTACAAAGATTGATCGTTATAAGCGGATTTCGCTGAGTTCAATAATAAAACGAGGAAATAAAATATAATAACGTAATGGTAAATAATTAATAGCAATTAATTAATAATAAAAATTAAAAAAAACCTTTGATATATAGGTATTTAAAATAAAATTAAATAAATAAATAAAAATAAACTTAGCCTAGAGTATTATAATTGTTTTTCTTTAACGACCGGTTTCGATTTTAAAAATCGTCAACAGGTTAAGAAAATTGTCAATGAAAAGAAAAAGATTTAAAAAAATATTTCTTAACCTGATGGTTTTTACTCCACGCTAAGTTTATTTTTATTTATTTATTTTATTTATATATTTATTTTGTTATTTAATATATAGTGTAATCTCTATACATTGATATTATTTATTATTTATTAATTTTATTTTTTTTTATATACCTATATACCTACAAAAGGTTTTTTATTTTAATTATTGAGTATTAATCTTTAAACACGTTATTTTGTTTTATTAATTAATAATATGTTAACATTTAATTAACAGATTGAGTGCATTAATGTTTCGACTGCGTGTAATTAGAAACATAATAATTGTCCCTAATATCATACGCATATTTTACATTTCTTCACATCAATCTGTTAGCCAGTACGGTTTAGTAATTTAAGATGGTGCTTCAGGTAATTGTCTTAATTCCTTAAAAGTGCAACAGGACCAAAGTATCCGTGAACGTCTTGATAAACAAAATAGAAAACTACCCACCATTCTTAATAATTATAAAATATTGAAAATGTACTTCCGCTTGATCATTTTGATTTTTTAGAATTTATAAAAGTCTGTACAGTAAATTGGGACTATTAGACGGTAAAGAGCTTTTGATTAACATTTCGTTGATTATCTAGACCCGATGTCGTTTAAAATTCTACGTCCCAAGAGGTTAAAAAGGTTATTTTTATTTACACTAATTGTTTTTAATCAAATATTTTTAATTGATCAATTAAATAATTAGTTAATAATTAATGATATATTAATAAACGTGTTTATAGTTATTGGTATATCGCAATGTTTATTTTGTTTTATGTTAATCATTCGTCTAAAATTAAGCTTATGGGTAGTAATTCTGTTTGCAATAAACCCACCTTTACTACACCTCGAGTTCACCTCAAAGGGGTCTTTGTAAATAAATCTTTGTAACATTTTTATTTAATTTATTGTGCAGAATATTGTTAATGTATATAAATAAATGAAGATACGTTTTTAAACTATAAAAATTTTCTCAGCGTTTTGATAATTATATAATTATACTAATAGAAATCACTCACTTTCTGAAATCTTTTCGGGTTCGAGAAAACTTTTGCCTTGCGGGGCCGTTCCATTTCCAGTCCAATACGGCCTTTCAATGTGTAAGAACGTGCCCAGGATGCTCGTGTTCAAACTGAAATACGCCTGAAAAATACAAAAAAAAAAAATCATTAAGGACATGAACGGATTTATGTTTCATCGGTCATCGAGTGACTTTGTTTTTTTTTTTTTTTTTTGACGTGTATTCTACGTTATTAGGTCATAAAAAATTTCAATTCTTGTAATAAATTTGACTACAGTATATTATACACAGACTTTCATCGCAAGGTGGACGCCGGTAAAGTATTCTTAAGGGTATCAATCTGGGGCGGGTTTAATATTTTTACAACTACAATCAAAAGCATAGTAGATGATTTATATGCGCTATGAAAAAAGTATTGTTGATAACATGAAAACATGAAACATTGTAATGATGAAATATTAAATTATCGGTATTTAAAATTCCAATTCTTCTTTCACTTGGATTCAATGTCTCAAAAGGTTCCACAGCCTTCACATATTTTTATGTTTTATTAACAAAATAAAATTGAAATACTACTAGACACACACACACCACAAACGTTTAAATGATTAGTAAGTAAATAGGTATTAAATTTGCGAGAAGGGAAATCAAATGACTAATAAAATACGCAGAGTGTCCATCGTATATAAACGTACTAATTTATTATCTAACCTATGAAACATACTAATTTTAGATTCTGAACGAAGTGAAGAAGCTAGTGTTTTTACAATGATGTTTATTTTTATTTTTTTATTTTTTTTCTGTGTACAACTTTTCGTATGGAAATACTTGTTCAAAAGTTTCGATCGGTAACTTTATAGAGCCAAAATTGAACTTAAATGGTACTTTAAAGAGGTCATTTTTTGAATTTCTCAATTCTTCAATTTTTTTTTTTTTGAAAAAATTACCAAAAATTTG
>JAIPRM010000753.1:22023-48417 GCA_025469315.1 Stegophylla sp. TES_Ste_2020 | reverse complement strand
ACGATTTTTGAGATTTTTTCAGATCAATTAGACACATATGTCAGTGAGATCATATTAAATTTTCAAGCCTTAATATCAAAAATCAAAAATTTTATTGCATAAAAACTAACAAAAAATGAGATATTTCAGAAATTTTCAAAATGCCGTACTTAACTCAAAATTGATCAAATCATTTTGATATTGTTAGAAAATGTTCTTTTGACCGTTTTTAGTATAGTTGGTGAAAGTTTCAAGTTTCTAGCTCCATTATTGTAGAAGTTATGGTAAAAATAAATTTTCAATTTTACAAAAATGCCGGTAACTGCATATTTTGCCGTTTTTTGTTAATTTTTCGACATATTTTCACCGTGCTTGGAAAAAGTATTGAGAAATTGGAAAAATGACCTCTCTAAAGTACCATCTGGGTATGATTCCGATTCTATAGAGATACTTATCGAAACTTTCGCACAAGTATTTCTATACGAAAAAGTGTTCACAGAAAGAGAAAAAAAAATAAACATCATTGTAAAATCATAAGCTTCTTCACTTCGTTCAGAATCTGAAAAAAGAAAGTAAAGTAAAGCAAAGTAAAATAGTAAAGATAAGAAAGCCGGACATACTTTTTTCCCTTTATATATATAAAAAAAAAAAGTAAAGTAAAGACAAGAAAGCAGAGCATACTTCGCACCATGAATATTCTTTGCTCTTCGGGTCAGATACTTTTGGTCAATGTGTTGAAAAAGACGACTATTATTGTTCTTTATATTATTAACTTCTTTCGTTCAGAATCGTCTTATTGAGAATAGGTTTATCGTTTCTTTAAAATTATATATGCCTTTCAAGAATATCTGACCCAAAGAGCAAAGAATATCTGTGGTGCGAAGTATGTCTGGATTTCTTGCCTTTATTTTTTATACCTAATTTTAATATATATGTATGTATATATATTTTAGGTAGATCTATCTACCTTTAATAATATTTACATATAAGAAATCACATTTTTTCATTTGAAACTAGATTAAATTATAAAAAAAAAATTTTTTAAAAAAACATAAAAATGCTTTAAATGATAAAAACCGTTTTTTTGTATTAATAAAAAAATCATATTTTTTTATCAATCCTTGTTAATACAGTAGGTAACAATCATTTAATTGAATCATGCAAGTTAAAATTATTTCCTATATATTAGTTGTACTTTTGAGTATAAGACAATTCATGATGAACTATCCAGTTAGTGGTAGAAATAGAACTGAATAATTTGATCCACGCATTTGCTGAATTCATATCGGTTTAACTTGTTCTTATGATGTACATTGTACACATTATAATAATATCACAGTTTTTTGAGTAAGTGATATTAAAAAAATTTGATTTCATTTCTTCAATAACGTCAATTCTTGAAGTCATTTTACAACATAACAAATTATTATAGGTTATTAATTAAATATAAAATATAATAACTAAAAGTATTATTAAATAATTTATATAAGCACATTTAAATTAAATCATCTATTTATAAATCACAAATTAGTAGTTTGATGGAAATTGTTGTTATATCACAGCTATAAATATTTATGGGTGTATTATATATTATTATATGTGTAATATTGTATTGTATTTGTGGTTTATAGCATTACAACATAGTAATAATTGTCTCCAATTATTTTGATAATTTTATTGAATTTCATCCATAATATAATGGATATAATATCAAAATGGGTGTAATAATTATAATAAATGTTAGTGTGAAATTCAAATAAACCATTGAAAACGGCATACGGCGCTGGGGCTCTAGAGGGTTTGTCAATACACCCTCGGGTCAGATACTCTTGATGGGTGTGTTGAAAATAACATAAATTGTTCTTTATATTATTAATATAGTATTATTGAAGAAATTTCTATCATTTCTTTAGAATTCATCATAACCATCAAGTTTCTGACCCAAGGAGCAACTGAGCAAGAATACCTATGGTGCAAAGCATGTTCAGATTTCTTATCTATAATTTTTATTTATTTAATATCAAAACAAATTTAATTACTTTTGAAATATTCAGTAATAGAATAAGAACTCCTAAATGAGGAGAAGGAATTATTTTTATTAAAATTTAATATATTTTACTTATAATTTATAAATTACGCTAATAATATTTCAAATTAAAATTTGAAAAATATAATTCAATTGAACAAAAACAAGATTTGTAAATACTTGTCTTTATCCATTAAGTCACAGACTTAATATATATATGTAATCAAATAAAAATATCTGCATGATAGATGTTTTTTTGTTGACATTGTATTAAAAAAATATTTAACATTCATAAAAATACAATTACCAGAAGCCAAATTGATTTAAAATACATTTCTTGTTATAAAATAATGGTAACAAATTAAAACTAATTACACCTTTCCTTTTATCTAATAATTACTATAATTATTAATTTCTAATAGTTAAATTTTCACTAATTAATAACATAACCAATTTGTTCCAATAATCCAAGTTTCATTTGCATAATGAAGCCAAGCAATAAATTATATGAAAAATGTCAATTTTGTTTGAATATTTATGCCATAGCACTGGCTGGTAACGAACTGTGTTTAGGTTTCATTCGATTGACAAACACGCGTATACAACCATTAAAATCTGCACTCACTAAAACATAACCATCTTGGCTACAGTTTTCATCAGTTTTAATTTGTCTAAATACTACTTCTGGATTCGGGGCGAAAATTGCACAAGTTACAACAGCATTATGGGCTTTGATTCCTTCCCAGTAGGCATTTCGATCTCGTCTTACTGATGTAAATTTGGAGTAGTCATGATGAGTTTTCCATACGTATATACATTGGTTTTCTGATCCACACACAATATATTTACCATCGTGGCTGAAACTAGCCTTAATTTGACTACTTATATTTACATATCCCTTATACTTGCAAGACAAGTTCAAGTCTCTGAGATCATACAATCTTATGCGACTGTCATTTGATGTAACCAGCACTTTATCTTCACCAGGCATTGGTTCAATGCCACTTATCTTACGTCCTGTCGAATTTCTACCTCGAGTAGAACGTACATGTATTTGGGTGTGATAACGTAACTGATCTGTAGTATAAAAAATACAGCGTCCATCATAGGAACCCACAACAGCAAATTTACCATTCTGACAAAAATTAGCAGCAGTTATAAGTTTTGTTTGTCCCTCAACTTCATTCCAAACTGCTACTTTTTTATCTGGAATATTCCAAAGACGAAGTTTTCCATCCAGGGATCCACTCAAGAAATAGCGATCATCTCGTGGATGAAAACATATAGCAGTTACAAAATCAATGTGTTGAAAACAACATAAACATTCTCTTCTGCTTATATGCCATAACCGAACAGTTTTATCCATCGATGATGAAAGGACAAAGTAGTTTTTCGACCAAGCTATATCCAATAAATCTGAACGATGTCCAGTATATACACAAAATGGCCGTGACATAAATGGCCCACGATCATCTGGATCAGTAGCAAATGATTGATCATCAACTGATAACTGAGAAACCAATGATTCTGTTGATGGGGTTGGTGAGACTTTATCAGCATCATATTTTTTACGCATTTCATGAAAATCTTTATAAGCGTCTCGCAAAACCCATACTCGAAGTACCCTATCTTGTCCAGCAGTAGCCAACAGTCTACCACACATGGAAAATTTCATACACCACACAGGACCAGTATGTTCATTACGGAATTCCTAAAGGAATTTAATAATAAATAACATACAACAAAATAAATGATATATACTACAAATGTTAAATTCTTTATTTTTAAACTAACTTGTACATGCTGGACAGAATCAAATTCATAAGGTCCTTTATGACTATTTGATGCTCTCAGTTTGAACACTTCACTAACTTGTGGGGCATTAGGAACATCATTTGCAAGTTGTGGCCTCTCCACTAAATCTACGATGTCCATAACATCTTCTTTGTGCCTTACGTGAGATACTTCATGTGCGATAGTTTTAGCTTTATTAACAGTTTTTTTTACAAATTGTTTGATTATGGCAGTTCTACGACGTATGGAAGATTCATCAACAGGATCATCACGTCCAGTAGCTGCAGTACCATTTGATTTACTGCCAATGCTTTCTTCATCAGATTCTTTAAGTATCTTTATAGAATTAGATCTACATGAATGAGAATCTAAATTTGGAGTGCTCACATATTCTGATGTTAAACGCATTATATGTAATGATAATGGATTAATGCATTGTGGTAATTTATCTTCAGCTATACTAAGTGGAACTCTTTCTCCAGTATCCAAATTTAATACAGTTATTTGCTCCAATATTTCCTGTAGTAAAAGTTAATTTATGAAATTTAATTATATTAATAAAACATATAAAAAAAAAAAAAAAAAAAATGCTTACAATATCAGTCAATTTTTTCCCAGAATCTGTATGAGTTTTTAAAAACATATTTAATTGTTGGTCTCTCAATTCCTGTTCATCACCAGCTGATCTCCGACGTTCTCGTGAAGTGACACGATTGAAGGATCTTTTAGAAATGATACCACTTGCACCAGCCATAGGATATGTATTACTATGTGAAGAAAGTGTCCTGGACTTTTCTGCCACGGCTTCAATGGCTTCTTTTATCATATTAAGAACTGGTTTTTCTCTATCCTAAAAACATACAATATTTAACTATTTTAATTGCTAAAATATAATATAACATACTAAATGATTAACAATATATTGGCCTTTGGTAGCAGAATGAATATCTAATGAATGTTCTAATTCTCTTGTCAATGATTCTATAGTACTAGCTGGACTTGTTAAACACTTGTCATTAGTTTCATCTTTTTCAACATTTAACTGTTTTTAAAAATATAAAATTAATTACAATAACATAAATAACTAATTTCACAGTTTAATAGTGTACATACATTTGAGTTATCTTCAATTTTAGCACCATTTTCTTTCATTGAGACATTTTTTGGTTTGCGTTTTTTCCTTGGGGGAGCAATGGGTCTATCGGTTTCTACATTAACAGTTCCATTATTTGAACATGTTGTGCTTACTAATACATCAGGTAAATGGACAGTTCTAAAAGTTTCAACTGGTATAATAGGTTTATCTTCACAAGAAACTGGTGTAGATGTTTCAGATGATTTACTATTTTCTGATGGTCGGAGAGCAGACTCTTTTCCTAGAAATAATTTTTCCTCAATATTTTTGTTTTGATGTTAAATATATTATAATAGAAACCTATAAAATGATCTGAAGGAACGCTTCCCAGTAATCTGCCAACTTTTCCCAAAGATAAAATACTTTGCACAGATGCTCCGTCAGGCTCAATAACTCTGAAAGGATGACTAGGCCTATGTGAAGGAGCTATGAATACTCCATCAGCTGATGAAGCTTGACTTTCAGTTGGGGATACAGCTTGCATTTCATCTTCATCTGTTTGCATGTGTTGCCGGATTTCGTTGAATTTACGTCGACCATTGCGCTCTGAAACCTGGTATAATTGATTTGTAAATTATTCTAGGGAAAAATAAATGTATTAAAATAATTTATACCAGTTTGGGAGCACTAGATATTTTGAAAGTCATATTTTTTTTCTTTTCTTCCAAAAGTTCTTTTTCACTTTTGACCACTTGTTTTGATGGATCACTAAGCAAATGAAAATTGAATTCATTGAACCTATACTTGAATATTAAACAAACTAGGTAGGAATAAAAAATATATTTACTTTTGATTTCGAACTGTGAAGTCTTCAGCATCAAAAAACTCATCAGTATCACTGCTATTATTTGACATCGTTAAAAAATAAACATTGTAATCAATCTATATAGCGTTAGTTTTTAAATAAAACTATTGTAAATTGGTTAGAATTTAAATCTTAAAATGAAGTTATTTTTATGAGTTTTTACACTTCAAATAATGCAAATTATTCATTACACTATTTAAATTTGAGGATGACGATAGAGATAAGAATGTTTTCATAATAATTAAAGCAAATACCACTCACAGAGTTATATTACTTCATAGTCTATGATACCACTTAACATTCCTTATCAAATTATTATTATTATTTACTAATTTACTTAAATCCATAGATATATCTAATATATATATATATCTATGCTTAGATCATGTACTAGTATTGAGTACTATATTGAGTATATAATATCTAAGCTAATTTATATATTTGTATGTATTTTGGTTTTTTTTTCAGTATGATTTTGAATACAATATTTTAGATTTTAGTTATTGCTTTATTGGTATTGATAACCCTGAAATTTGAAAATACAAACATTTTTGTAATGCCCATTTTGTTATAAATGTGTAAATATTGTGAATATCACAATTTTAAATTATAGAATTGAGCATGGGACTGGAGTATAGACATCAGAAATATAGAGAAAAAGATTAGAATAATGCTAGTATTTAACATGTCTTAAATTACTTCTTTCTAAATATATTATATATATGATACAGTTTGTACATAATATCATTAATTATAAATACTATAGTAATACTAGTAGTAATAATTATTAATATTACCATCTATTTATACTTACAATCAATGATAATATATAAACATTATAATCATTGGATCCAGTAGCCCCTCTATTATTTAATTTTGGGATTCATATAAGTCATTAGTCGGGGGGGGGGAGACATTATTAAATGTTAATTTTTTTTTCTGGAAACAATAATACTGCTTTTCAAGCTCAGATTTCCTTTTATGTGTAATGTTATGAAAAAATAACTTTTTCAAATGTTTTAACTTCTTTGGTTTTTAAAGATATTTTCAAATTTTGAGGGTATAGTTTTTAAGATAAGAACAGCATTTTGAAAGTATTGGAAATTTCTCATTTTTTATAAGTTTTTAATTCATACAATTTTAATTTTTAATGTATGAATATTATAAACTGAAAGTTTACTACAAACATATTCATATGTATTTCTAATGGTACAGAAAAAATCTCGAAAATCGTTTGTCAAGTTTTTGTTTTATAACTGTATAAATTTGATATTTTGATAGAAATCGTTAGTTTTACTTAAAATTACACACTTCAATGCATATAAAAAATAATTGGTACGACCGATCTTTACGAAACTTGGTACATAGATATAGAATTACAAGGGCAATATTTTGATGTAATAAAATTTTTACGGACGAATAATTGAAAGTTTTATAAAATTTAGATTGAAGAAAATCGGAAAACGTACTAACAAATATTCTGGAAATACCAAAATAATTATTATCATGAAATCAATTTTAATTATTTAGTAATAACTACCAAAATAATAGAGATACAGAATTGAAACTTTCACTAGATAACTACTTAAAATAGCTACGCGCATAATATGTGTATTGTATATATTTAAAAATATTTTGTAAATACAACCTGTATGAAATTTTAACCTAAAGAGAATCATAGTGAATTTATAAAATATCTAAAATTGTATTTTTTTCATTTATTTAAATATGGATATGGCGCTACAGAAACAGTACGGGTTGCTGAAGAGACCTTTGGGAAATGGGAATTTGATTTTTTAATGTGCCACACTGTATGCCAATTTGTTTTGATATTTTTTTTTCATGTAATCTCACCTTTTGGAAATTTTTAGATTAGTGAGCACTAAACAATAATCAAAAAGAATTGTATTGTAATTAGGATTTTGTGAATTTTTAATAGGCTTATTGTATCTGTAGTAAATAATTTTTATCAAACGCTGTTTTAGATAATATGTATTCTCAACGATGACTATTGTAAGTGACCTGCTTGTCCTTTGGACTTGGAATGCTCATTTGTTGTTTTATAAATTTAACTAGAAATTATATTTTTGACACTTCACTTCTTCAACAGGCTATAATTTACGTCGTGAACACAGATACGTAGGGATGGCATCATCAAGTCGAGGAATTCAGATAGGTTCTGCGTGGTTTCAACGCAAAATTAATCTAAGACCACAACACAGGGGCGTACATTTAGTAACAGAAGAAATTCTAAAACAGATACCAGAAATATCTCAATTCTCTGTTGGATTGTGTCATATACAAAGTAAATACCTGCGATTATTTTTGAAATTTATTAGAAAAATTATTTTTACTTTTATTAGTTTTTATATTGTTTATGATGATTGTAAGTAGTAAATTTAATAAGTCGTGGTAATTAGTCATATTTAATGTTATAACTTATCTTTAATGTTTATCTTAACATGAGTGACTATTTTAAAATATTTGATTATTAGACGCTTACCAGTATGACTTATTAATTAAAAAATTATACTGATAGTTGTCTTGTATATTTTATTAGACCCTTCTTTTTTTATTTTTAGTTTTGCATACATCAGCTAGCCTTGCCATAAACGAAAGTTGGGATCCAAATGTTCGGTAAGAGTAAATAATATGTATAGATAAATATATTTGAAAATTAAAGCTCAAAGATTAAAATTCAGATAATTTTATTTAATAATGTGCTTGCAGTGGTGTAGCCAGGGGGTGAAGAATCAACATTTTTCAAACCTTTAGATTTTTTTTTTAAATCCTGCATAGCTGCATTGTTGATTATAATTTATTCATAATATGAATAAAATATGCTGTTTGTATTAATATTTGAGGATGATATTGCACTTGCACTGTGATGTGCATTGCATGATAACATTTTTTGGATAATATCATTTTTTTACATTCACTTTTTTAATTGTTGATACTATAGATGTTATGTACGTTCACTTAGTTTTATCACAGATGAGTAAATTGCAATTCAATTTTTGTATTTAAGATATATAGAATTTTTTTCCATACATCTGTGTTTTTTAACAATTATTTATAAGTTTTTTTCCCTTGAAAAATGTCTGGTTATGCCACTAAATATATAAATATAATATATAAATACTTTTTTCTAGTAGTGAATGCAAGGGAAGGGTGGGGGTTTCATTTCCCTCAAAAATTATTTGAAAAGTCATTTCAAAATTATTAAAAATGAATAAATAAATAATTATTTATTAAACATTAACAGTACTATTAAGAGGACACAACACTCACATGTATTGTCTTTGTTTAACTAATGTACAACAGCGAATTTATGTTTAGCAAAACCAATTTTGTTTTGTTAGTTTTGATTTTATAGTAAAGTATCTATTATCAAACATAAATATTTAAACATTATCTGTTGCCGTAAGTTGTAAATATTCGAAAAAAAGCCCAACGTACAACCATAGATAATGTTCATATATTTATGTTTGATATTAGATTAAATAACTTTAAAATTAAAACTTATAACACAAAATGGGTTTTGCTGAATGTAAATTTGCTATATTGTGCATTGGTAAGACAGAGAAACACGTGTGGATGTAGCGTCCTCTTAATACTTATGTTTTATAATCCCCCTCCCCTTAATTGTTTTTGTGTCTGTTCCTGCTTTTTTCTTATCTGATTGTAAGCATAGATCAGTATACCATAGATAAGTAATGCATACATATAATATAATTGTATGCCTCTTTGATTTCAAATGTTTAGAATGGATTTGAGTCATCATGACTGAACATAGAATAATATATATATATGTGTGTGTGTGTGTGGCGCTTTAGTCCTGGTTCAAATCCGTTTTTCATTTATTGACAGAAATACTGTATTAACAGTTAATTCTATACATATTGCCCATCTTTTTTGAATAACTTAATCTATGCCATATTTATATTTTATTAAGTTCAAGAAAAATGTTCTCATATTACCCATTTGTTAATAAATAAAGTCTAACACTTTTCAAAAACATTATTAATTATATTCAATTTTATTTATAGAGATGACATGGAGATGATGTTAAATAAAATTGTACCAGAAGTGAGTAATATTTATAATTATAAAAAATATACCTGAGATCTAAATTTATTTTATATTCTGAGTGGAGTAAAGAAACTAGTAGTTTTACAATGATGACTTGTGACAAAGTGGGCAAGTTATATTACTAAAAAAAAAAAAAAAATACATCATCATATAAGTAATATAAGTAATTCTGATCATCGGGGCCAATAAATTATAATAATTTTTCTGACAATTTTAGTTGAAACTTATAGATTTAAGAAGAAAAATCCTTTTCAAAATATATAATGGCAGCATGTAGACAGTTCTGCTTGTGTTTTGGCATTTGTCGCCACACTCCTTTGGTGCCTTCGTTTTACTTCACCCATTCTATATATATCCCTTTACTTGCTGTGCAACGTAAAGATATTTCGGTTTGATGTTCGGTAATTAACGATAAACTTTTGAGTAACCAGAGACATGGTATATTATATTTCACCACCTTTTATGCCCATATTTTTATTTATTCATCTATTTAGAAAAATTTAAATGGGTTGGATCAATTACATGGATGAGTATATTAGGTAATATTAATATAGCATGCATGCAATTAAATTTAAACAATTTATAAGCTAATATAAACAAAAGGGGAGGGAAAAAAAGAAAAATATAGAAATTATAAAATAATATTAAAAAACATATCAATTTAAGTGCTAAACTAGATACATGGAAACATTGTTGTTTTTAAATTATTGAAATGAGACATAACAAAATGGATAAATTTTATAAATATTTACAATATTCATTTTTTTTTTTTTAATTTATGTCTATATATATATTTATTTTCAATTTTTTTTTTTTTTTTGTTTAATAACGTTATTTAAAATCAAAACACATTTTCCATCCTTACTTTATTTATTTAATAAGTATGAACAAAAATACTTTGAATTGGAGCTATTGATGCCTGGTTAGATAAAGAACATAAATGATTGCAATAAATAAAAGAGGACAATTTACAAAATATTGTTCTTCATGTTTATTTCCAATGCCTCTTCCATAAATAATCATATAAAATATACATACTCATTGATGTAAATCCCAAGGGTGCTTAGCACTCTGAATTTTAATGCTAGCACTCCAAATGTTAATTAAATTATTAATAAACAAAAAAGTTTTTTGCATAAAAAGTTACGATTAATATAGATTTTACTTTATTAATAGAGATAGTATGTTACAAAACCAAGTTCCTTGGACCCATATTTTTCTCTAAATTTATTTGATACTTATGCTATAGTCTCCCTAAAATTTTTAGGGGGCCCACATACTATTAAATAAATTATTATACATACCACTATGATAAAAAATTTTAAATTTTTTTGTAGGGATTACCTTATCGTCATTCATGTGAAGGACCAGATGATATGGTAAATCAATAAACATTTATTATGATTTTCTTCAAAATATACCAAGGCTTTTCATAAAGCATGTATTTTATTCTATAATCCTTCAAAAGATAACAAATTATTAATAATTTAAATTTAAATTTATAGCCAGCACATGTAAAAGCATGTTTTCTTGGTTCATCTATAACCGTGCCCATTACTGAAGGAAAATTGAATCTTGGCACATGGCAAGGTATTTGGCTGTGTGAGCATCGAAATCAAGCTGGTAGTCGTAAGCTAGTGATAACATTAAATGGATCACCAAATTCATCGGCAAGTGATTGTAATCGGTCACCAATGTCTCCGTCCTCGCCAATGGCTTCATTAAGCAGTTAGGCACAATATTTAATGTACACACACAGATGGATAATAATTTTAGACATCATAAACAACATTAAATTTAGAGAAAATTTTTAGCTGCTGTCTCTAGTCAAAAATTTTTAAAAGCACATTTATTGAAAATATTAATGTACCTAATCATAACTAGTTTATTATTTTAATTTAATACTGTGCATTCTAAAATGTAACTATACATTCCCAAAAATGCAAATCAATTATAAATAAGAAGAATTAGGTATATATTTAAATTCAATAATGTGTATTGTATTAATTAGTAAAATTATTAACATAATTTTGTTACCTTTTAAAATTTATGATGAAAAATACCATGATCTATGCTTATAATCATATTAAATAATTATAGAATGTTTTTAAAAGTTTACACAAAATATTCAATAATTTCTTAAACATATGTCAAGTAATTAATTTTTTTTTATTTATTATTATTTTTTTTTACTCAGTTATTTTAACCTTAATTATGTATTAATTTATTTAATTTATACAATTGTAAATGCAACAATGTTAATTATACAAAATCTTGTTCAATAATCTAAAGTGCGATGCATTGTATGATAATTTGTGTACAAAAATCCCTTATGATATTCTACAAATGTTGTGAAATACATTATTTTGATGAATCAAATAATTTTTAATGTCTGTTTTACATAAATATTAATTTCTTATTTACAATTTTTAAAATTGCTTGTTTTAAAATATATTTAAAAAACAAATATTGTAATTGTTGTGTTTTTGTATGATTGTTTTGCATAAATTAATATAATATTTCCAATTCATCACAGTATATAGTAAAATATTAACCAATTTTACAACAAATCTTAAACTGTAACAAATATTAAAAATTAAAAAAGAAATAAAAATGTTCAATATATTTGAATATTATATTTAACTTGAATTGTATTTTTCTGTACTACTGATTACATAAGACAGAAATAATTAAATTTGCGCTGACTACCTCTTACGTTTTTCAAAGTAATAATTATTATACATAAGTTTCTTGAAAAATAAATTTTAGGAGTTTTAACAATGTTAATAGAATTTTATTATAAAAATAGTTATATATCTAAATCATTTAAATATCTTAAAAATAATTGAACATGTTAAACATTTTTTATAATATAATTTAATCAAAAATATTACTTACAAAAATAATATATTAATTGTAATAAACATACATAATTCCAAAGCAAATAAGCATCTCACCTTTTCAATATATTTTTTTCTTGGTTACTGGCAATAAAGGTAGTATAGTATCTCAATTGTGTAATATTTAGAATCTATTTGGTCCCCATTTGAGTACTACAGTTTTTGTTAGTTACAAAAAAAATTGATAGTACCAGCTAGTAAAACAAAAATTATTGAAAGTGAGATATGACCCTCTTCATTAGAAGTAAAATTTAACAGCTTTTAATGTTAATCATTAATTATAATATAATATCAATTTAGGAATTTATTTACTTAAATAATTGACTGATATACATTATTTATATGGATATGACAAATAAGAAAGGTATGCCAGCAACTCCTGATATCCACACAACCATATGGTTGTGTATTGTAAGCTTTTTAGTTTTCGCTAACTTATGTATATATAACAATGCGTTTTTCACCTAATGAAATGAACCAAAAAGCAAACATAATGAAAATAGGACTTTTACTGTCATATCTATCCTTTTTGCCATGATGGATATTACATTTATAATGTATAATATATTACATTTATAATATACATGTATATTTGAATATTAAATTATAAAAAAAGGACATAATACATGCAACAATTAATGTTAACTTAAAAATAAATAGGTATAAGAGTAAATAAAACATTTTAGATAAAAAAAAAAACAATTAATAAAAAGCAAACATTAAATATATATTATTGTGCTTCATTTTTTTTGTCAATCTTTGCAAGATCAATAACCGATTTAGATTTTTTGACATTCTGATCCTAAATAATTGAAACAAATAGAAAATGAGAAAATAAAACAAAAATAAATATTTTAACTAAATTAATTAATATTCAACTTGAAATACAGAGAGTTAATTATTTTAAAAATATAACTTCAGATAGTTACTATGTATAGTCTTTTTATAATTAGAAGTGACCTAGGCAGCCAACAACAGGGAGCGTGTTGTTGCACACTTTTGACCTAAAGACTACTAGTTGATGGAAAGCATGTATCATTCTAATATTGTTGGCCAAAGTGTACAGATTATCTAAATTGTAATGTTTCTACTCAATATACAATGTGGTATGACGCAATAAGTCAGTACCTGGACGCACCACGACTGCATAGACTTAATAATGGGACATAATAGGAAGATCCAATAGGCGTGACCTGTTAGCTACAGATGAAAACTAGTCGTTACCTGGGTCACTTCTAAATATGAATAAACTGTAGTATTTACCAGTTATTTTGATATTCATAAAAAAATAATACTTATTATTTGATATGAATAGCATTAACATATGACAATAATAAAATTATATGTGTAGTCTTGGTATAATGGTTTCTATTTATTGGTGGAACCAATAAGACATAAAATTTATATTATATAATAAATATCTCAGAGGGAATTTTTAGAACTATTGAAATACTTGGCTACTATTTGTGTTACTGGCTTTGACTAATTGATATATATGGTAATAAAAAAAGAATATACATGCTTAATGTACATTTATTCTACCTACATTTCTAAAACACATAAATAGGACCAATTTTTAAACATACTTTTGAAAATTGTTTTATAAAAGTTGCAATGCCATAAGTTTAGAAGTTACGACGAAATAACTGAAATTGAATTTATAAAATTCTTGTTATGAAAAAACTGTTGAGAATTAAAAGAAAAAATTGCAAGAAAATAGTACAAAATAAAAGAAATAGCAATAGTCAAAACGCTATTGTTTGGGGTCAAGTTTTACTATTCGAAAAAGTATTAATATTAATTAACATTAAAAAAAATTAAGTAAAATAATGTATAAACAAGAAATAAAATGAATAAATGTTTTATTAAATACCTATTCGTTTTCTAATATCCTTAAATCAAATAATTAAATATATTTCTTATTCATTTGGTATACTTACATTTAAATCCAAACTATCACACAGTGCTTCAGGCATAGATTGAGTAGTAATTAATTGATTTTTGAATTTAGCTGACTCGTCTACTTTAACTCCAATATACATTAAAATTTCAGTAAGTTTTTGTGGAATATCAAAATGCCCTAAAAATTATATTATTAAAACTTTAAGTTATTATCATATTATGATTCATTAATTTTATTACAGGCACTTAAATAATTACTAAAACTTAAATTGTTTGATTATTATAATACAAGGTGTTCCATTGTGTGTGATAGAGTTAATACCATTTTACCAATAATTTAAAACAATACTTAACACTGTATTTTTATTTTAACATTATACATTGTTTTGAGAATTAATTATCCACACACAAAATTATTAGTGGGAACAATTATTATCCTAAATATTTTCAGTTGACATTATTTATATTACAATATTTAATAATAAGTAAAAGTTTAATACGTGAAGAATAATTTTTAATTAAAATAAAAATAATAAAACTTATTAATTTTAAGAGCAAGACTTAATTATAGCAAGTTAAATTTTTAAATGTGTTTATAATTTAATATTTTATAATATCATTACCTGAAACAATATCAGTTATATCAAAATTTTCTATTCTATTATTATCTGATTCAATAACTTGAAGACCAGCTACTCCACTTGCTTGCATAGAAAATGTTCTATATAAGAACTTAAGTAACCAATCGCTCCTAATTTTATAATAAATGAATTAATTAAAGTACTCTAACTGATTTTAAACATAATATACCTGCAATAAGCATTCACTAATCTTCCACATACAATTTGAGTTATTTTATTCCAGTCTGCAGAATTTCTAGTACATGGAGCGCCAATTAAAATTGCATCTTGGACAATACCATGGCATTTTTCTCTTTGAGACATTTCCTAAAGAAACAAATAATCATATTAAATTATAATATTTTAACTTACTATTTTAAATACATACTCGTAAACAATAAAATATAACTCGAGCTCCAAGGCTATAACCAATTAATGTTACTGGTCGATTACCATGACTACGGGTAAGTAGAGTTTCAGCTAATTGTTTTCCTACTTGTGCAGATCTTCGACAGCACACTCCCCATGGGTTATCAATAACAGATGACAAACCCAAAATTCCTGCAGGCCATGCAATAGCTGCCATCAGACCTGAGAGAACAGTGTACTTAAGTGACTCTTGAACTGCTACAGTTACAGCAAAACTGAGAAAATATTCCATAGCTCTTCCAAGTTCTATGAGGTAAGATGATTCATATTGTAGATAATACTGTTCAAAACTGTCCTACAATAAATTTGAATATACATAATTCAGGAAAATCTAAATTTGTTTATTCAATAGATAATGCTACTTATAATATTTATATATTTGCAACTACTATTTTATAATAAATAAATAACTCATTTACAACACTATTAGCAATTATAAAACTTTTATTCAATGATTACTTTTTGAGCATTAAATATATTTTAGTAAATTAAATTATTATTTTAAAACTAATATGAAATTACATCATATATAAGAGGTCTAAAATGAATATATATAATCTCTAAAATGAACGATGGTATAAAAAGTTTTTATCTATTTAGCAGTATTAAGATATGTTTAGGATCTGTTGAAAAATTTAGTACAAACAGCTACATATACTATAAATTAAGATTTTATAAATTTCCTTATAACTCCCAAATTTATAGGACTTCAAATTTGAAATTGTTACTCATTATCAACAATAGAGTAATACAGATGGGAAATATATATAAAAAAATTTGACCACTTATATAAATATAGAATTTTGAATTATCTGTTTTGAAATGTTTTAAGTAATTTAAATTTTGATGTTATTAGCTGAAAATTTAACTTAACTTCACTCACATGTATGTCAAACGAACCTGAAAAAATCTCAAAAATTGTATGTCAAATTTTATTTTTATAGTCATTTAAAGTTAGAATTTCTATGAACCATGCTATTTTTGCTTAAAAAATACATTTTTTCAATCAAAACCTCTAAAAATATACAATTCTTAATGAAGTAGGAATTTTCTTTTGTCAAAAAATTCCTCACATGTTTTTTTACAGCATTTAATAAAATTTTAGAATTATTATTAGTAATATATTTGATTTATTGTCTTTAGTGTTTTTTGTATACCAGTGTAATTATATATAAGTCAACCATAATATTTTAATTTTAGTTAAAATTAACAGTGCTTCTTTTAGATTCTGAGTAGAGTGAAGCTAGTGTTTTTACAATGATATTTATTTTATTCTTTTTTTTTGTAAACACTTTTTCGTATACAATTACTTGTCCCAATGTTTTGACCAGCAACTTTTTAAAACACAATTTGCTTCTAGAATAGGGGTCAGCAACTTTTTTCTAAAAAATTACAAAACCATGATATTTAATAAGCTTCATAAGTGTAAACCTTTTTTTTTTTTTTTGGAAAAAGTATTGAAAAATTGGAAAAATGACCTCTCTAAAGTACCATCTGGGTACGATTTCGGTTTTATAGAGATACTGATGGAAACTTTTGGACAAGTATTTCATACGAAGTGTTTCCAGAAAGAGAAAATAAAAAAATAAATAAATAAACACCATTGTAAAAACATAAGTTTCTTCAACTTCGTCCAGAATCTAAAATGTGATAAAAACAATTTTATGTATATTTTTATTAATATTCAATTTATAGTTATCAATTATTATTATTATATTTTTTTACACTACTTTTCAACTAACTTTGTATTAATATTCTAGTTTTATCATTGCTAATGTGCGAAAAATATATTAATTAATAAATATATAATAATATTTTATACTCTAAGATATTCCCAGGGTTGAATATAGCTGCTTTCTTTTTCATCTTGTAGCCATCCAGATATTACAATAGTAATATGTAAATGGATATCTCCTGTTTCTTTGTCTGTAGATAATTTATGGAACTTAAATTCTTCAATGTCACCCACTCTCTTATGCATTTTATATCCTATTAAAATATGATTCAAAATAAATTATAATATAGACATACTATTGTTTACATTATTACCCGTTAAACTTCCCCCGGCAACACCAAAAAGTGACCCAATAATAGCTGCTCCTGTAACTGATCCAAATCCAATTGCACCCATCGCAGCTGAACCAAAGACAGATGTTAGTCCTGCACCAATAAGAGGAGTGGCTAATCCTCCAGTTAAACCAATGAGAATTCCACCACCAACTGATGCTAATCCAACCATTGCAAAACGTTTAGTTTTAGTTATACGATTGCGACGATCAGCATCAGCTTTTTCTTGTCTTTTGAGGATAAACAATAAGAAAAATTATGATTAGTGAATAACTTTTAAGATACATAATAATAATAGTAATAATAAAAAAATAAAATGAAAAAATACTTACTCAGTTTGTGCTGGTAAATAGTTTGATAAACAGTTTACAACATTTAACTCAAAATTATCTACTGTACTTAAATCAAGATCAAAAACACGAGTAACAAATAATATAAGAGCTCTCCAACGAGCATCATAGGTACCTAAAAAATAATGGTTAAGAAATTCATTTTTAGTTATCATCATAGTTGTGATTATAAAATGAGTTAACTATCCAAAATTGAGTTTTCAAATAAAAATAAATATCAAGAAAGTTTTTATATTTTTAATAAACTTATGTAAGTTTTATAATCCACCTAAGAAGTGAATGGAAATAATATTAATCACCTACTTTTTGAACGTATATGAATATTTTACTAGTATTTAGAAAATCAAGTAAAAAACAATATAAAATAAACTATTTAATCAAATACTTACCCTTTCTAAATCCTTTTGTAAGCACATTAGAATATTTTATTTAATAGATAATTATTTTATTTGATCAAAATTATAAAAGTAATAATAATATTTAAAATCATATACAAAAGAAAATATTTTTACCATCTGAAATGGCTAACAATAGAAGATCTTGAACAATAATTGCCATGCCTTCATTTAGCACTTCTTCTTTTTTAAGTACTCTGACATATACTTTGGCATCTAAAGGTAATTCACAATTTGCCATCTCCCTCATTGTGGGTAGTTGTAACATTAATTGTAAATGATTACATAAATTACGTAAACAATACAACTTGAAATCTTCATGTAAAGGTCCTTTGTACAAGCAACTTAATGAAGTTGCACACAAGGCACAATACGCAAAACGGCCCGTAGGTGATAGACATACTGATAGATTTTTGATTGCTAAGGAATCTGTAATATAAAATAAAATATAATTGTTATGCATAACGTAAAGATCTATGGCAGTATTATTATATTTTAATGACTCATGAGCTGATGCATAAGCACAATATCTTAACACTGTAACTAATGAACTTAATGAAATACGTTCTTCTCGTGGTAATCCTGATTGAACATTGATTAGAATAAAGGTCTGAATAAGTATATACTCCAAAAGTTTAAAATAGCAGCTATTAAAGAACAGAAAATCATAAAATAAGCACTTCTCAATGTATTTTTAACATACATAAATTCAATAAGATAAACATGAAAGATTTTAATTCTAGACATCAACTTATTGCAATTACAGTATAATAGGTATTAAACTGTAAAGCATATAAGAAGGATGGACAATTGGATCACTTCCAACTCTAAGATTTTAAGGTAGTGGTTTCTATAATTTCAAAGATAAATTTATTGATAATTAGTGATAGAGCATAAAGTAGTTCTTGAATTAGAATTTTATTCTATGTTTCTATGTTCTATTAAATTCTTAACTTGGTTTTTAATAAAACTGGTTTGGAATAATAAAATACATTTATTTGAAAAAAATTTAATTTTCTTGTATATTTTTTACTTTTTATAATTTTATAATTTATATTTTTTTTCAAAAAATTAATCAAAATTCATTAAGCATCCTATGAAAAAATATAAAATGACGCCCCTGTTGACTCGCCTAAAGGTTGTATTAGAAAAAAAAAAAAATTACAAAAATATAAAATAAAATTGTAATAAGACTTTTATCGCCATTTTTTACAATCAATTTTCACCATAGAGTTATTCAAACCGACAACCATAATGGTTGGGTTATTAAAATTTTAAGTGGGTAGTTTTTCAAAAAAAAAAAAAAAATGAAAAATTGAGAAATTCAAAAAATGATCTTTCTTAAGTATCAACTAGAGGAGGCAAATCCAGTTTCAATAAGTTGCTGATCAAGACTTTGAAGAATTAGATTCATACGAAAAAGTGGTCATAGAAAAAATAAATAAATAACCATCATTGTAAAAACAACAGTAGCTTCTTCACTTTGTTCAGAATCTAAAACTGAAAATAGGACAAAAAAAATTAGTGAGAAAGTGTAGGAAAAAAACATTAGGTAATAGATCAACAAATCTACTTATTGATAATCAATAGGAATTAAAAAATGAAAAATAAATGTCAAAAGTAGGTAAATAGGTATCATATCAAACTATTTAGCTTTTTTCATACAGTGTAAAAGTTGTTAAATGGATAAATAATTTTTGATTATTTATTAACACACAAGTTTTTAATAAAATCATTTGTAGTAAAACAGTAAATATTTTTGTTGCCAAGTCTCGAAGACTTAATAATTATCTACCATATGTGAAATCAATATTGGAAAATTTCAACTGTCATTACTGGATAACTTATTAATTGTAGGCAAAGTTTCAAGGTTTTTACAACACACTTTTTTTGTAACGTAAAAATGTAACAAGAACAGTAACATAATTTTTACCTTTAATATATTGCGATGCTTTATCGGGACTGTCCATAGTATCGGAAATGATTAATGACCAAACATAATAACAATACTAGAAAACAGTAGCAGTAGTGATATAGATGATATAGTTGAACTGATTTTTGTTGGGTAAAATTTGAGAATATAAAAAAAAGGAAAAATTTTAATTTACGTCATACAAGACAACAGTCACTAAGCAGTCTCTTTGACTGCTACCGCCACAATAACAAAGTACTCATTACTCATTACTCAAAATAAATTGACACTGCAATATTATAACAACCGCGACCTGTGACAAACTGATGAATGAAGATAAGAATGAACCATAACAACTTTACTGATAAAAGGTAATACAGAAAAGGTTCCTTCAAAAACATAAAGTAGCATACTCTATGTTAGTATGTTCAAAAATTTGTCAAGTTAAATAGATAATAAAAACAAGGATAGGATCACGGACCATGGCCGTTATAATAGAATATATTATGTCATGGACTGAGATAGTAAGAAATAAATATTTTTTTTTATAGTATGAACCACGGACTAAGATAATAATACTATCTTAGTCCGTGGCAGCGCCCCATAGACATATAATATATATTATATGTCTTTGGGCAGCCCTATGCAACTCCTATAAATTTAGCATGTCAATATGCATGCTCTTACTGAACGGATAAGGAATCGAATATACACTATTAGTGACATCTAGTGGTAACTTTATTAAATTTCAACGACATGTACTAGAAATACAGTGTATTGTAATTATGGTCTTAGAATTTAGATTGTTGCATGCTTATATTATTTTTCAATTATTTTTATGCCAAATCAACAGAATAAAGTGATACAACTACCTATAAAGCAGTAAATTGTTCCAGTTTTGTTTAATATCATGGTTAAATAACTTATCCGCTAGATGGCGAAATATATGTAAAAGTAATTCCCTGTCCAGTCAATAAGAGCACTGATATTCTAACCAAGTTGCCAGACCTATAAATAATCTAAGACCGTGGTCCGTGGTATGAATTGGAAACAACAATGATTTCACCATAGATAATAAATGAATTTATTATCTATGGTGATGGATCTATGGATTTCGCCGAGTTGCTTATGTACTCGTATTAGTATCTGTAGTAAAAGAATGTCATCTATGTTCATATTTTGAACTATTATATAGTATATTATGGAACTTGTCACGTTACTTATTTCATGAATATAAGTGGCGCTCTTTTCCTACTGGTACTATTTCCCCTCCCCCCGGCAACGTTTTTTAAAAACCATAAGAGGCCCAGCTCCAGGCCACCCACCTGCATGTTCGTTACCAGCAAGGTGGATGTGGATCTATATATATATATATTGATCTATATCAATCCACCTTAGATCATATACGATCATTTAATATTAATAATATTATGATATTATAATATTATGATCTAATCAATCCACCTTGGGCGGATGGTAACTTCAAGTCTTATAATAGTTAGCTATGTATTTATATCTGTGTTGAGGCCACAGTCTATATTTGCTGGTCCTGAACTGATAAGAAATTGAGGCCGTTTGTTTACGTTTTAATATTTTATTTAAATTAGCAAAATGCCGCTTTTATTAAACTATTACAACTATTGTTAATTTATTTATTCTTCAATTATTAATACAAAAATAAAAATGATTTAAACAATAACAATTTTATTTTATTAAACTGTTTTGTTTCTTGGTGGTACATTCAGCACTGGTATCATCTATCACATTGTAAAGAAACGGCCTCAATTTCGTAACACTTGATAACCGCTGATAAGACATATTTTTATTATCTATCCTGAATACACGTCCGTGATTCTTATCTTAGTCCGTGGCTGTTGCCCATGTGTGTTCACAGTGCCGATAACTCCGGGTGATGGCACACTTTGTGGGAATTTTATTTCTGGACCACGCGGCCAGCATGACGAGGTTCTGCGGCCATCGTCGTCTTCCTTTCTTTTCTCTTTCCCATTCCGCGGTCCGTCGGTTCTACGGCCGTGTTTGTCTAGTTTCGTCGCAGCCGTCGTCGCCGTTAAGAGTGTATTCGCGTACACTTTATTTTTATTAATTTTTTTTACTTTTGGTTTATTATCAAGTGTCGGTGTTCTTTGTGTCCGCCGCCGCCACCGCCCATGCAGTATCACACCTCCGCCATGGCGTCCGATTCGCGTTTGTGATATTCACCGTCATCAAATTTTCTGTGCTCGCCTCGATCTCCGTACCTCGTTTTCGCTCCTAGAATAATATCACTTTAACTTATTCATATAGCTCTTACATAATACACATACACGCACACACATATACTTATTTCTACTGAAACGTAATAAGGAATATTTTATTATACGAGATCGATGGAAGGCAGTAGCAGTAGCAACAACGACGCCGGCGATCCGAAATCGGGGTGCGGTGCCGCGGTGGACAACAACGACGCCAAGACTACGGCAGCCGCGAAAGTAGTGAGAAGAGTCGCGACCACAGCAGCGACCAAACGAGTGGTACAGAGCGCTACGAAAACGTTGTTTGCTGCAGCAAAAGCCGCCCAGGAAATTCGACATCGACAGTATCTACAGATTCAAGAAGAAGAAAAGAAAAAACAGCAGGCAGACAGTCATCAGACAGCCGGTGGTTTGGCGGCCGCCGTCAGCGGTAGCCCTTCAACCGCTAGCTGTAGCACGACCGTCGACGTCACCATGGACGAAGCGTCCGAGATCACCATCACCGTTTCGCCAACCACCGGTGGCCAGTTTGACCTGTCTGTGCTCAAAACCGATTCGGTGGAAAGTCTTAAGAAAGTTATCTCCAAACGGCTGAGAGTACCCAAAGAACGAATATGCCTGTTGTACCGCGAAAGGTGAGTCCCGTTTACTTTTCTTTGTCATTCGTTTAACGGTCGCCCTTCCCCCTCCTCCAATCGTACCACTCAATGTGGTACTTAAGTGTGATATTTAGGGCTACGCCCGGGCGTTCAGGGCTGTGTGATCGTTAACCGGACGAGGGCGTATTCCGCTTGTTTTCGAAGGGGCGGAGTAGTGATCGATCGGAAGATAGTAATTTTTAAGCTTATTATACTCCGCGTGCTTAAAGGTTAATTTGATTCCGCTGCGTTCCAAAATCCAAAGTACGAATTCCAGCTTGGGTGAACTTCGAGTCTGTCCGCACTTCAACACGATAGCGAATCGAACACGTTCCGGGGGGTCACGACCCTGTTATGCGTATTTTTCTTTGTATGTACCTACGTGATAGTAAGTGTATGCCAACGTGCTTTCCTACCCTCGATAACAGCTGCTGCTCTTAAAATGCTTGAACGAGATAAAAATGTTTCTTACATTTGTTTCCCCGAATATAGAACGGTTAGGTAGTGTCATAACTCATAATCTCGACTTATCGGGACCGTGCGACGTTGCCGATCTGTTGCACGCGTTCACATAGTGCGAAATATCGTATGGCATAACTTATGGAAATTAATTTTTCTACCGCTCCTTTTGTTACCCTTTACGAAAAAACGGCGTCTGGCACTCAACTATATTTTTATATTCTTAATTTTGCACTTTTCCCACATACCCGACGTACATACGTGTTATTGAAATAAAGCTTCTGAATCTAAAAAACATGTCAACAGGATTCGGGAGTGTGTGTATGTATGTTGATCATATTGTTTGTCAATTTCTTTTCTTTGTTATTTCACTCTAGCCGCGGGTGTCTGTCTCATGAGTTCAATATTGAGCTAATTGTTGGGATCTGGCTATCCGTTTTGTCGATTTTATCATTGTTTGCGCCGGCGTGTATTTCGTAGCGATAATGGATGTACGTTTCCCGGAAGTTTTGTTTATTATAATTTATAATAAATTATAATAATATATACTACGTTATTCGAAATCGACTCGACGACAGCCTACAGCTGCTGTAATAATGGTAACCACGAATACACGCGTACGGATTTTAGCGCTTTCGAAATAGCGAACAAACTGCGTTTGTTTTAAATAAAATACACAATATTCGTCTCGATTCTTTGTTCAGGCAAACGTTTCTAAACGATCGCGTTTTTTCATCTTCGAACCCCTCTCACAGGTAACCCAAATATAATAAAAGGTTACTTGTGTAATAGTCTTTCTTGGAAATATCGCATGTTACGCAAGTATTGACGGATGAGAGTTGCAGCGACTGGAGCGTGGGATCGAAATCCCAAACAGCTGACACCACTACCACCACCGTAGCTGCCGCACCCTCGTCGATGGCTGACTCCTATGCTACTGCCGCCATTACGTTTTAGGGGTGAATAACCCGAAGCAGCCGCCGGGGTCCCTCTTTTAGACAAGTGTAGAACAGCTGCTCGACAATCGCCCTTTTCTTTCCATTGTATGTTAAAGAAACACATTATATTCATCCTTATTCATCTCTCTGTCGCGAGTTAGCTTTGTGCCTTCCATTCTCCAGACATCTGGCAAACACTTTTGTGTAGTATCTTTGCAAAATTTCTAGAATTCGAGCTTTCGCGAAAACCAGTTTTCTCTTAGCCTGGAAAACTAGGGGTACTCAAACTGCGACAGTCATTCTATTGTTTATTCCTTAGTGTTCTGCCCGTCTGACTAGATCTGTGCTAGAATGCGATTCTGTTATTTATTTTATTATTATTATCATTAATATTATTTGATCAAACGTCGCGTGTACAAAAAAAAAAGAAACTGAAAAAACCTCTGGTTACACCAATATTGTTGTTTATCCACACGTTACGACTATCGTGCTGTAAATGCAAACTATACGTAATTTGACGCATTTATGTAACGCACCTGTAATTATTATTATTGCGTTAAACCTTGAAAAATGTATTGTTGCTCACAATCAGTATTTTATTTTCATTGTTGTTATTATTTTTACGGTATGAAATTTTTTTTTTCTATAGAGTTTTTACGCAACCACAACTCAAAATAATAATTCCTAACCGTTAGACAAAAATTTTGCTGGTAGGCACGTTATGGACAAAGCAAACGTTTATTGATTTATGGGCTTTGATTTTTTTTTCATCTTACAGGCAACTTAGAGATGGCTCGTTGGACGACAACCAGTTGATGCAAGGAAGCCGCCTCACCCTATTGCCCAGCGTGGAAACCGGTCTTCTGGTAAGTAAATCTTCGTTTTCGTCTCTTTTATCTTGAGCCTCCCACCCTTCTCAGTAACGATAAACCAGTTTAGTACATAATATAATACGCATGTATTGTGTGTCTTTATTGCCACACATCTTGATCATCACGATATATTACATTTATTATACACACAAATATACGCATAGGTACATGCAAGGACATCCCATCTCAGCTTGAGATTTTAGAATGTCGAAGGAGATGGAAATCAAGTAGGCCTTGTTTGTTCTCCATTACTCCTTATTTTTAATTTCCATTGGTTTGCACCATAAATAGAATTAGGTAACAAAGGAAATTTCGTAAAAATAAAATCCAGTATAATTTATATTAAAACTAGGTACTATTTTATTTAAGTAGGCAAACTCGGGAATACGTTTTAAAAAAATTTCTAAAAATAACATTTTAATTTTACCTATTATTATTTAAGTTTGATTTATACATTGTTACAGTATTATTATTACTTTATAATATAAAAAGTAAGTGTAGACTACTCTGTTGATGTTAAATGCTCAATAGTTATGTTGACCATAAGCATTTATAGGGGAATGGTTCTTGTCTTTTATGTACTATGAGCTAAGTTCTATAAAGGTTATGATTATTACACCTAAATAATTAATTTAAAATCATTTTAAATTCTGAGCGAAGTGAAGAAGCTAGTGTTTTTACAATGATGTTTATTATTTTTTTTTTACAACTTTTCGTATAGAAATACTTGTCCAAAAGTTTCGATCAATAACTTTTTGAAACCGGATTTGCCTCTAGATTGTACTTTAGAGAGGTCATTTTTTGAATTTCTCAATTCTTCAATTTTTTT
>JAIPRM010000753.1:0-21923 GCA_025469315.1 Stegophylla sp. TES_Ste_2020 | reverse complement strand
AAAGAATCATTCGATTATAATATAATCGAGATTATTTTCATAATCGAAATATCTCGATTATATAATCGATATAATTTTAATAATCGAAATATCTCGATTATTTTCATAATCGAGATATCTCGATTATATATCTCGATTATGCCCATCACTAACCAATACACGTTTGAGTAACATATACATAATAAATAAATAATAATTAGTAGATATTTTTATAAAATGTTTTATTGAATTTACGTGTTTGTATGTTTATGACATTTGCCTATTCAAATTTTTGTAAAATATATTTTTCTAAGCATGTAATTTAGAATTATTGAAGTTTATATTTATATTTTTCTTGATTGTTATATATTAACATGCTTGAATCGATTTAATAAAATATTTTAGGAAACATTAAATAACTTTTGGTAGAATATTTTTAATTTTCTACGTATTTTGGTATGATACATACCTATACTTTTCTATATTTTATTATGTACTTAAGATTTTTGAATTAAAATTTTCCAAAATAATGAATGAATACTGGTAAATTTCTACTCGATTATAACTAATATTTGTTAAATATTTTATATAAATAAAAGTATTAAAATGTTTCTTATTGTTATGGTCAGTGTTAATGTTATCAAGAAATTTTTTTTTCTTTTTCGTAAATGTTCAAATAACAATAATCAGGTACTTAATTTGTTAAACACTATTGGTGTGGTTGACATAATTTTCCAAGAATATTCAATCTAGGAAATGGAGTAAGCAATTATTTTTACATTAAATTATGTCTTATAAATAATAATACCTAATGCCAATCAACGATGCAATTTTTGATGTTCATTTATTATTTAGTTTTTTTTATTTTAATCTATTGTATTAATTATAAAGTTAAAACTTTTGTTGTGTTGTAAATAAAATGTTTATTATAAACAGGTGTAAATCATATCCAATTTATGAATAAAAATGAAGTTTAACTACATATTATATTAATTAAAAATACTACTGTATTTATTTTCGTATACATGTTATATTCGGCTGTTTAATGTATATTATAAAAAAAATGAGTGTATGTTTTTCAGTCATAATTATTAAAAAACAGCCTCTATTGTAACTAGTTTTATAGGTTTTAGTGTATTTAAGTGGATCAGCGTTGTTGCGTTATTCCGTTCTAGATAATATTATTCGGTTAGCAAAGCGAATCGTGGTTTACATAAATGAAAAAAAGCCATTTTTTATCATGAAAACATAGTATCCTAAATGTGTTCAATCGGGTTTTTCGTTAAATAAACATTTTTTTTTTTTTTGTCAGAAAATTATGAATTGCATTTAAGCTAACACACAGAACCCTATAAGATATAAACGGTATATTTACAAAATTGTGCGAGTCGTCTTCTAAATCGGGCGTTGGCCTTATCAGAGAGACCTTGTTAATCTAGGACCACACCCCGCCAATAACATTATTATCTTATTGTAGAAACAATTTTTGGGAACACAAATCACATATACCTACCCTAAATTGTACAAGAAAAATCTATATATATATATACATATTTAATTTTGATTTTTAGGTTCAAAGACCAGAACAAAGCGTGATGCAAGCATTGGAAAGTTTGAACGACTCTCAGGTAATTTTACTGTTTAATATAGATATTTATTTTAGTGCTAAATATTCAAATTATTATTTTGCTGTTCGACTCTATAAATTCAACAAGTAAACAACCCAACCACCATTACATACATTTAAATGTATGTGAATATTTTAAAATAGACTTATGGTGATAGTAGCAGTAAAATCACATATTTATTTTTTATTTTAAGTGATTTTTATACTAAAGTTTTATTAAGAATTAGTAAAGGGCGGTTACGACTAGTTTGAACTATCAATAGTTAATTAATAGTTTCAAAAACAACTGGGTGATTTTTCAATTGAATAGATAGTTTTAACTATCGCTAGTTCAAAAACAACCAAGTGATTTTTCAATTGAATAGATATTATTTATTTGTTCAATAAACTACTCGATAGTCAATAGTTTTCTTTCAGTACTGTTTACACATAATAGTTAAAAAGCAACTGGGCGATTTTTTTGAATGAATGGATATTATCAGTTGAATGAAGAGCTGGGGCGTTATTTGAGGGGGGGGGGGTAGTCGTAAAAAAAGATCACGAAAAAAAGGTCAAAAATAATTTTTGTTTTTAACTTAAAAAAAAAATTATTATCATGCTTTTTTTTTATAAAGTTTTTGATTACAAAATATTATATTTTAAATTAAAAAGAAAGTCGGACATACTTCGCACCACGGATATTTTTCGCTCCTCGGGTCAGATACTCTTGAAGGGTATGTATAATTTTAAAGAAACGACAAATCATTTTTTCAAAACGATTCTGAATGAAAGAAGTTAATAATATAAAGAACAATAATAGTCGTCTTTTTCAACTCACTCGCCAAGAGTATCTGACCCGAAGAGCGAAAAATATCCGTGGTGCGAAGTATGTCTTTCTTGTCTACACTATACTTTACTTTGCTTTAATTTTTTTCCATCTTATAAATACATTATTTTATTTGTTTTTATCTTTATGAAAACCCGTAATTTTATAAATTATTCAAACTATGAAAAAGACGTATTATTCCAAATTGTAGGTTATTGTAATATTTGTGATGTAAGTACTAAACTATAATCAACGAGTAGTAAATGCAAAAATATATCTCGTGTATTTTATCGTAATTTTTAATATCCTTATTAAATTATTTTAATAATCCTTATTATCTAAGAAAATTAATTTATTAGACAAATTTTTTATCATGGACTTCGCATGTGTGATTTAGGTCAACGATTTCCTGTCGGGCAAAGCACCATTAAACCTAACGATGAGACTGGGCGATCACATGATGCTTATCCAGCTGCAGTTATCCACTGTGTCATCGTCGGGCTCGTCGAAACGGTTGCAGACCGCTGCCTCGACAGTGGCCAGCACCGGTTCAGCGGCCACTCTGAACACGTCTACCGTGGCTCCCGAACCGCCACAGGCCACCGCTACAGCAGCCACCGCGTGTTCGGCCGGCAACATCATCGGTACCCCTAGACTGATACCAGGCGTCGACGCCTACCCGATCACGCGTGTGCGTAACGTATCCGACGACAGCGACGATAACTCGATGGATACGACCGAAGACGTGTCACCGCCGCCACAGCCTCCTGTAGTAGCCTCTACTGCTGCAGAAGTAGCTTCTACCGTAGCAGTCGCCTCTACTGCGGTGGCCGCCACCTCTGCAGCTGCCGTACCTACTGCGGCTGCCGTATCCACCGCAGCGGCCGTTTCCACAGCAACAGCAGTCTCCGCCGCCGTAGCCGATGCCACCGAGTCCATCGAACCGGTGACTCCAGCTGCACCGGTGCCGTGTTCGTGCGACGCGAGCACGTCGACCGCTTCCACCACCACGGCCACGGCCACAGGAGACAAACCGCAACTGGACACCCGAGCACTCGCCGAGGCTTCTCGCAACCTTACGCAGACTCTGAAACAACTGTCTTCGGAAGTCCTCACTACGAAGAGTGGTTCGAAAGAGGTGAGTTTTGTTAAGCATTTCACTATTATTAATAATATCGTACATAGTTGTGTTGTATAAAACACTACTATTAATAATGTTATTTCGAACGAGTGATGGCGATTATTATTCTTACATGAACGATTATTTCATATTATAGCTCCAGTATGTCGTATATCGGTTGTCATTGGATTAACTACAAATAAACGTTTCTGTTGAACCAGTGGAATCTAAAATTAGTATTCTATCGACATTATTATTAGGCGATTGATTTAATTTATACGCCCCGACGTCGTCATATTGATTGTTACGTGGGTGGCAACGTCGCGATCCGGCAACGTACGGCCCGGGGTTTACTAATTCCGTCTCGCGTCCCGAGGGTTATTATGATCAATGTATGGCCGCAGGCCGCAGCATCCACGCACACTCTCTCGCGTGCGCGCGTGCGCGTGCGTACGTATACATGCGAGCATAGAGTAGAGGAAAAAAGTTTTGTGTCGCCGACGCTTGTCGACGTTGCCGTTCACTCGTTTTCACACACTAACCCACACCGTCGTCTTTGTGAGTGGCGCGTTTGTGCTGTATACACATCCGATGACCTCAATTCCAGGTGAAACACGGCCGAGTTTCTTTGCACGACCGAATTTATTAAATATTAGAAAAAGAAAGAAAAGTGTGCGTGTGTATGAGAAATAAGATTTTATATACGCGTGTACGTCTACTTTTTATTTTATGTTGACATGTATTGTTTTCGGTACCCATCACGTAGTTCGGCCTGTTTTATTTACACGAGCGAATACGTTTACTGCACTTACGTTTTATATTGTGTGTACATTATAAATATACGTATATAATATAAAGGTTATGGTGTGACGGCGGCCCTGCCAGAATCCGGGATATCCCTGTGGGGCGTGGTTGGGCCGCCACTGTGAAATCGACGTCATATTGATCACGCGGGAGGTCGCTTATCACAAAGGCCCCGGGGCCGGTGCGACCTTTTGTGTTGTGTACTGGCGTTGCTATACACACACGTACCTTGTTTTTCCATTGATCGGCTCGCGCCGCACTCTTTTCTCTTTCTCATTCACTGCGTAAGCCTTCTAGAAACGTTGAAAACAAAAAAAAAAAAAGTATTAGTGTTGTGGGTATATTACATGTACAATTTAATTGATCAAATTCTAATGTATAATTCCTGTATTAATTATGATTTGGTGGATTTTTTATAACTGATTGATACTATCGAATTCAATAAAGGTAATATTTATTGCACTTGTCTGACAATTAGCCGTCAGAAATGTTTGTAAGAATATTTATGTCGTTTCCAATTATTTTTATTGGAAAATTGTTCTGTTAATATTGATCTAATATTTTTATCATGAATTTTATCAGTAACAATTTTTTTTTGAATACTATAGAATCTTTTTCCAGTTTAAACTTAACTTTCCTCAATACAACGGTTAAATCCGTGTGCCTCCAGCGGACGATTCGTTAAACGTAACCGTAAACGAGATCCGTGTTATACGGTACTCTGTGTTCCAGTTCGCCGGACAACGGTGTCTGGTAACTGTGTCGATTCCGACTGGGCCGCCTCGAAGACGCGTAAAAAATAAACTCAACAGCAAATAGAGCGGACCGAACCGCCGGTGGCAATCAATAGGTACTAAGCGGAGTACTACTTTCCCCTCACCCCTCTACTACGTATCTCCTATTAATGTACATACATTACGAAAATATCGGCATTCAGCAGTTTTTTTATTTGTCAGTTCGTCTTTTTCATTATTTGTAAAAAAAAAAAAAAAAATAGAGATCGATCATAAACATAAATAGCACAAAAATCATTTAATAACTCGAAATAACTATAGCTTACAATTAATTCAATTTTCTTGCATACTTAACCTAACCTGAAAATACCATTGAAGTTACAAACTATTGGGCTCATATGTATTATATATTTCATATATTTTTGTACAAGACCAATACAAGTATTTCATTTTTGAAAATTCATAAAACTAATTTTATTAAAATTGCTTCAAGTGATTCCTTTTTACTTTGAAATTTGAATCATATGTAAGACTAATAACCTAAAAATATTTAGTACATAATATAATACAATTATTATTCTAATATTTATTATACACTTCATATGTCTATTTTAACACAGAATTTCAAATACGAAAAGTTACTAATAAAAAATATAATTGAGCATGTTTTATTCATTATGGACACAATATTATGAAGGGGTTGTTAATGGCCATTGGTTCAGTGGGCATCGCCCACCCAATGTCCTTTTATCATCCCCCGCATGTGACTGACTCCTACGCATTTGACACATCAAAGTGCTCTTTGATCTATGTCATCTGTGAAACAAGAAATTAGTATAATGGAAAGAATCGTTGTATTTTATTTAATTTTTTCCACACATAATAACTTTTTGAGTAAATTAATATTATATGCCGAATTTTATAACTTAGTTAACATATAAAATGTACACACTCAATATTAACCATTGTTATCTGTCATTATTGTATTGACCTAAACAGACATTCATATCAATATTTTTCTGTCTAATAATGTGTAATTGGCTTTGTGAAAGTCTAAAATACAAATATAATATGTTTTAAATTAAATAATACAGATATTTAATTGTATTTTAATTTAAAAATCACATTCAATTTAGAGCTATAAATTCCTTATTTAGTAAACCTATTAATATTTCTCTAACTCGAAAAATTGATGAAACTATTATTTCAAAACAATAATGATACCTTTTCTGTTAAAGTTTTGCCGAAATTATCCTTAGTAAATCCTTCAAAAATATATGTGTGTGTTTACTAATACATATTTATAATAGTCACTAAAAAAACATAATCAATTAAAATATATATTATATTATTTTCACATAATTCATCAAGTATAATTTTAAAAAAAATGCAATATGTAGCGTTCTTTGTCTTGTGAAATTAATTATGTACCAGATATAACATTTCAACACTTTGTGAAATTATTAAATTTGGGTCGCTAGTTCGCTACTCATTAGCAACAAAAACATAATAACTACGCCATTTATATGATTTATTTCTCATCTCAGAAATTTATTGACATTAATTCATTTATGAGTTGAAGCTAAAATTATATGCATGAATTATACATCCACTTAGTAATATTTTATTTATAACAGTATTGATATATTTATTATGTGAAGTGGATTGTTTTATAAAAGTATTCAGGGTTGCCACAAATCGGGAAAACTGGGAAAGTCAGGGAATTTTATTAGTTTCTGGAATTTTTACAGAAATCCTTATAAATAACTAATCATGAGTCATGACTATGGCATAATGTTAAATATACTTGTTTTTACATTTAAGCCATTTTTTTTTTTTTCATAATCTAATAGTAAAATATTTTTGGATTGAAAACAAACTATCATAGATAATAAATATCTATGTAAACCATGGATAAAATAGTATTTAATGTCTCTTACTCTATGATGGGTACATTTTGTCCTCGCTGCAGAATCATGCTATCTGTGATTATTAGAGATAGGATGTTGATGACCTAAAAAAATACCAAAAATGACCCCAAAAAAAAATGCTTTAATGACCTAAAAATCGTAAAAAATGACAATATAAAATGATCTAAAAAAAAAAAATTGCTTAAAATACAAATTGAAAAATATGCAATTGAAAAAGTTCAAATATGTTTAAATTGAGTTAGAAAAATAAAAAATTGACGTGAACCTCGAACTTAAAATAGTGTCGTTTATCGATAAAGAGATTATCGGGTTGATTGGATTATATTGATTTTGTCACTAATTTAAGTTATAATTATTATCTACATATGTATTAATTTAGCTGGGATTTCGATGCACTTTGTACTATTTTTTAAAGTTTGCTGCATGGTGCACATTTTATAACAAATTCGTTTAGTGTGTTTTGAATGAAAATAAGAAATTACACTTTAAGTATTATGTTTTATACATGTACATGATTACTTGCTTTTTATACAAATTTAGCGAACTGTTAAATTTTATTATAATATATATGTAATAAAATTCTACTATTATTATTAAATAATAGTAGGCTTAATAGTAATATCAAAACCTAGATAACTAGAGACAAATTAATCAGTTATGACCCACATTATTGACTTCACAGATGGATTCAAGCTTAAATCGTTTTAAATTAATTTTATAATTTTCATTTCTTTCATTGAAAATACTAGTGCAAACGTCACTTGACAGTTTTTTAATCAAACTTTATTTTCATATTATAAAATAATTTTATCAATTAGTATTTATTCATACCAAAATGATAAAAAATCGAATGCGTTTATAATTTTTAAAGTAAAAATCTTTTTTTTCAATATCCACATGTAATATTATAATTCTTTAAGCTATTGTAAAATAGCTATTTTAAATGCATTTTTTGATTTTTTTTAAAACCATTTTTGGAAATTTGTTAAATTATTAAAAACCCAGTTCTTGTTACTTTATTGTATTTATATGGTTTATTTTTAGATTGTGTACTATTCATTTTTTGATTATCATACCATATTATGATATGATATGATATGATATTATAATACCGATAAAGAAAAAAGAAAGTATAACCCGTCCAATTCATCATGGTCCCCAGATGACGTCACACGTTTGAATAGATCAGGGGTTCACAATTTTTAAATTGGGAACAAGTGTAACTAATACTAGAAAATCGTAGAGCCTCACTTCCATAGCACTAACTATGTTATACATATTATATATAATATATATGATATTAATGATAAAAATGGTCGTAATGTAAAAACCATCTTTAGTACAATACAATCATTATGTTGGCAGCACTTTTCAGTCACATGATTTTACTGACCCTTGAACATTTGAAATTATAACATTCTTTGAGAACCAAGATGAACTGGACGGGTTATAAAAATAAAGTACAGTAAAGTAAAGTATAGACAAGAAAGCTGGACATAGATACTTCGCACCATGGATATTCTTTGCTCCTCGGGTCAGATTCTATTAGTGGGTGTGTTGAATTTTGAAGAAACGAAAAATAATTTCTTTAATTATACGATTCTGAGCGAAGTATATTAATGATATAAAGAATAATTATAGTCATTATTTTCAACTCACTCCGCAAGAATGACCTAAGAAGCGAAGAATACCTATGGTGCAAAATATGTCCGGCTTTCTTGTCTATACTTTACTTATCTTTACTTTATTTACAGTTTACATTACCTTACTTTAATTATCTTTATTTTCCTTTTTTCTATTTTTAATTAATTTTTTTGTTTTTTCTTCTGTAAACACTTTATCGTATAGAAATACTTGTTCAAAAGTGTTTCGATGGGTAACTCAATAGATTCGAAATCACACCCAGATGGTACTCTAAAAAAGTCATTTTTCAAATTTCTTAATTATTTTCCTATGCGTAAAAAAAACTACCGGAAAATTAAACTACTGTAAAATATACCATTACCTGAATATTCAGACATTAAAATGTTATGATATAAAAGTTTACAAAAACGAAAAATTTCCAATTTTAAAGTTCTGTACTTGCCTCAAAATTCATCGGATGTTTTTTTAATTTTATGAGGTATACGTATGACTAATTTTAGTAGTTGGTGAAAGTTTTAACTTCCTAGCTCCATTATTTTTAAAGTTATGTCAAAAAAATAAAAATCGATTAATTTATGAAAATTCCGGTTATGACATATTTTTACCGTTTTTTTGTCAATTTTGGGTAGTCTAGTTATACTCTTACAAAAAATATTGAGAATTTTGAAAAATGATCTCCCAAAAGTACCAATTAGACTATATTTCCAATCTATAGAGTACTGATCGAAACCTTTGGACCTTTCGGTATTCCTACCCGAATGCGTGATTACATACATACCACAAAAAAAAAAAAAAATTCAGATTTATAAAACAATACATTCTTCGCTATACTCAGAATCTATAATTAATATGTTATGGTGCTATATGTTAGATAAAATATATATTTTAAACAAAATAGGCCTTTAATAAACCTATATATATATATATATATATAATAAACGAAATAATATTTTGTATACTCAATGGTCATTATTTAACTCTAATATAATTATTAATTAAGCGTCTATAACTTATTCTTTTTATATTAATACACATAATTAATTAGATTATTTTTGTATATTATGTTTATTCATTTTTTATATTTGTAATAATTATGGTTCTACAATATTTATTGAGTTTAATACTATGTTTATTGTACATATTGTATATTGCTATTATACATAACAGGTACATAATATTATACAAAGAAAACTTAGTTATGAATTTAGGTTAGCTATCATCAATCTCCTTATAGATTACATAGTTTAAAAAAAATATAATCAAGTTCCCAGTATTTAATTATCGGAATTTTTTAAACATTGTAGGCATTATTTTGCAGTTTGGTATCACTTTCTCTTTAACTGTGACTTCACGTAATCTGCTAATAGATATCTTTTTTTTACAACTTCAGGTCACTGCAGCATTATAAAAATATAATTTAAAAACACTCGTATTTATAAAATATATGTTCATAACAAGTTTTAAAAATTATAGCTAAAATAAGGTGAACCTCTTCAGAATAACCATCTGGTCGTCTTAGACTACCGACTTCTCGTCAAACGTCTATTAATTTTTATCCGCATGTATCAGGAAAAATTAATATTTCCAACTTTACTCGAGTGTGTTTGTATAAAATAATTTGCATATCGATTCCAAGTGAAAACTAATTTATAATACAAATATATTATTCAATATACTTTGTATACAATATTGTGTACAATAATATATTATATTTACATACGACAATCGTCTTTAAATTACTATCGTTATTTGTAGGCGTCACTTGTCCGTATCTACACTTAAGAGCATACATTTTTTTGTCGCAGATATTTAATATTTTTTAATGTTATAAATTATGATATTTCAATGGTCCTAACGCGTGCGCGCGCGTTCTTGTTTGTGTGGGGGTCCCCTCCCCGAACGGTGCTAGTTTATATTTGTTCGTGTCCCAATGGCGGCGACGGCGTGGCACGTATATAAAATAAATACATTTTTTTTTTTTTAGAAATAACCACAGCACAGCATTGGTTGTAGCTTACCTCCGTCGTCGCCGCCATCGTCATCATCACTGCGCTGCATAACCACACATCACATACGCGACGAGTTGGTTACACACACTGTACCGCGGACGCACACTTCTCCTCTTTACCCACCACCGTGCACTCTATGCATTCACGTTATTATTATGTATACTCCCACGCGCCGCGTCGTCCCCTGTGTAGTATGCTATGCTGCACGGTCACACGTCGCGTATATTTTATATATGAAATGTGGGAGCCCGTCGCGCGGTAGCATATCGCATGGTCGGGGGAGTAGTTTGACGGTGGTCTACACCCACGGTGGGTGGGTGGGGGGCACCCACACGTCCTCGTCGCGCCGCTCGCACACACATCACACACTTGGATACACTCAAACACATACATACTACATGCTTTGCCAGAGCCCCGTATATTATTCCTCCGCACTCGTACGTGTACGCGTTTCATAAGGTTGTATTTGTCGTGTGTTCTCGTTATAGTCATGTACATATTTTGTACATAATTATATTATTTATTGTGTATAATAGTATTCGCTGCGTGCACTCAACGCGAGGCCATGGACGTACACGTTGTTGTTTACCCGCAGACGAAAAACTCGTTGCCAAGGGTTGCTACGCCTCGCTCGCAGCGCGTGATGTGTCGTCGCAACCGGCCGCGGCGGCGGTGTTGGTGACGACGACGAAGTTTCTCTCTTTTTTCGGACGCAGCGGGCGTCGGCAACGGCTGCGGTAGCAATCGATTCGGTCGCAACCGGGGCGGTGGCAGCTTATTGCCGCCGCACCCCCCTTCCACCACCCCCTCGACGTATTGATCTCGCTCTCTCTTTCTCTCTCGGCTCGATACCACTATGGCGGCGGTCGGTTGTGTGCTTAGATAAGTACACATATACTAGTTGTGTGTGTGTGTGTGTGTACGCTCCCGCCTGTTGTAGGCCGGTTGCCGCAGCAGCCGCGTTGTGGTCGTTGGCTGGGCTGAGTTACCACTGTCGCGGTCACCGATGACGTGCGACCGAACGTCGCCAACGTACGGAGACGCGTCGTCGTTGGACTGCCGCCAATTTTGAGGCAGGTCGTTGTTTTTTACCCTACTCCGGCCCACACGACCCCCCCTCCCGTCCCTACGTTCCTCCACTGTGTTCTTTGTCTTATAGAATATATCGTGAATAATGTAACACAACCAGAATAATGCATATTATTATGGATCTTTGGTATTTTTGATTAGTGTGCATTTTTGTTGTGTGGATGGCTGATGATATGTCAGCGATTTCCACACATTGGAAGTGTGTGCACAGAGGGAGGTGGCAGTGGTAGGTAATTCTCCCTCGTAAATTTTTGCAGAATGTGTTGTTGTCATTGTCTTATATATGACGTATGTATTAAGATATAGAAAGCTCCATGTACAGTTGATGATGATTAAATTTACTCTGTATCAAATTGATTCAAAAATTTAATGTCATGTACTATTAATGTAGTAATCGTGTCCTCTGAGCAAGTTAGATAGGTACATTATAACAATATAACATCATATTATTGTCTGACATTTTTTTCAAAATTATATTTTGTATGTTAGTATTTTCGAAAATATATTAATTAATTTAATGTTGCCAACTGTTATGGGCATATCCGGATAATTCTGATTAACTGATTTTAATTTGTGGTTTAATTACCCATTTTTATATTCCAATAAATTTAATTCTATAACGTTTTCTTTTAAATATACATATATCATATTTCCTATGTATTTTTATTGTTAGTGTTATTTGGCGCTTTGTGAACTAGATATTTAAATAGTTTTACTGAAATTAACTTAGCACATTTTTCATTCATGTATTATTATTTTTTATTACCAAACTAAAGAAAAAAATTATAAAATAATTTGATACATATCATTTTACAATGCTACTAAAAATAATAAATAACAATAAATGTACAATATTTACATACATTTATTGTCTTGGAAGTTGTTTTAACAAAAAAAAAAAAAAAAAATGTCGTATAGAATGTAATATATTAAATGCAAAATAAATATTTTAAAATAAAACCATAAATAAAAGTAATTTTTAGTCACATAAAAAACAAATTTATAAATCCGGATAATTCAGATATTCAGATTTATGTCGATTTATAAGAAAAAAATGCAAGATATAGTTCTCATCTTGGGTATTTTCCCCTACTCCAGTGGATACCATTGATTGGTTTATTGAATTTTAAAGGAACAATGCATTTTTATTCAATAAAATTATTCTAAGATGAGCTTCAGTTAATTATAGGCAATAAAAATCGTTCATTTTTTATTGAGTATGTTTAGCAATTGTTACATATTTACATTCTATCCCAAATTTTGCTTTTGTTTGCAAAAAATTGTTGACATTTTCAAGATATTTTGTAAGATTATATATTTTATTTTATAGGTTATTATTATAACATAATTTTGGTCCGTTTAAGTAATAGTGAAGATGATTAATTTTGCAATATTTAAAGTATAATATAGCATAAGAGCTCTGTTATAATTAAGTTGCCATAACTGATAAAATATATATATATATATATACATATACAAAACAAAGAAAAAGATTTAGAGGAGTTTTTGTCAAATTTTGTGTAGCAAGTTTTGGTAAAATTATTGAGAATTTTGAAATGTACCACCATGTAGAGTCAAATTCTAGTTCAAAAAGTTGCTAATCGAAACTTTTGAATAAGTTTTACTCTATAAAAAACTGTTTACAAAAATGCTTCATTATAAAACCACTAGATTCTTCACTTCATTCAGAATCTAAAATAGATAATAATCAATTTTGTATTATATATTATGTATGAAGTATATTTGTTATATTAGATTGTTATTGTACATTTGAAAAATTATTATTTCTTTTGAATGCATATTAAATTGTTTTTATTTTATACTTCTAGTTCAATAAAGACTTAACAGATATATTTGGAAATATTTTTAAAATAAAAATTGATTATCTTCATTTTGTTTTTCAGATGCACATTGGATTTAAACGAAGACCTGGTGCAATAATCGAGAGCATGCAACATCACGGCAAAGGAGTATACTCCGGAACTTTTTCTGGTAAATTCGTTTTCAGATCCTTTATAAGGCTTTATACATCTCTTCCATGGTTTCCTACAGCTAAGTTGGCCTAAGGCTTCTTGGCTGAAAACATAAAACTACATCTACCATTAACTTTATGGGCTGCAATCAAGAATTTTTCTAAAACCTCATTTCAGAAGAAAAAATTTTACGATTGGGTTAAAATATTCATGGATTAATAATTTATTATCACACTCGGTCAGAATGATTCATGTCTTCAGTTTTATGCTGACATGACATATGTTCTTAGCCTCCTTGATGTTAGCATTACATACCATAAACTTTAAAAAAAAGCCGAACATACTATGCACCATGGATATTCTTCGTTCCTTAGGTCAGATACTCTTGGGGGGTTTGTAGAATTTTAAAGAAACAATAAATTATTTCTTCAATAAGACTATTCTGAATGAAGGAAGTTAATAATATAAAAACAATAATAGTCGTCACTTTCAACACACTCACCAAGAGTTTCTTATCCGAAGAACAAAGAATATCCATGGTGCAAAGTATGTCTGGCTTTCTCGATTTTACTCTCCTTAATTTAACATTTTTTTTTAATCTAATAAACAAAGAAAGGAGAAAAAATTAATAAGAAAATAAAGTGTTAGAAAAATGTCCGAAATTTTTTTTTTACATTTTCAAAGTTTTTTTGTGCCAAAATGTTTTTCATATTATTGTCTGTCCATATTTAAACTTTCATAATGTTTGGATTAAAAAATGATGATTTCCAAGTATTTTTTGCCAAATTTTTGGTAGTTAAAAAGAAAAAAAAAATGAAGAAGTGAGAATAATGACATTAATGACCTTTCTTAAGTACCAACTAGAGGCAAATTTGGTTTCAAAAAGTTGCTGATCGAGACTTTTGGAAAGTATTTCTATATAAAAAAATATTAACAGAAAAAAATAAAATAAACATTGTAAAAACACTAGCTTCTTCAGTTCATTTAGAATCTAATAGAACATGCTTTCTAATAAGATACATGCATCTCATAGAACACTGTTCCAAAATGTTGTTGTACAACTAAATAAATAGATAAATCCAAATAAATTGATAATACATAATTTATATATTTTAGATTTAAATAATCTTTAATATTTTTAATTTATTATTATTAACTTTAAATTATAACTTATTAAATATTTATTTTATTTCCAGGTACTTTAAATCCGGCTTTACAAGATCGCTTTGGCCGGCCAAAACGTGACATTAGCACCATTATCCACATACTTAATGATTTACTTTGTGCGACACCTCAATATCGAGCAGCTGCTAGATCAGGAACACCAGCAGTCTGCACAGCTACTACACTTCCTCCAACTGCATCAGCTGCTGCTCAAGCTGCTACATCATTTACTGCGGCTAATAGTGTATCCGCTCAAACATCTGCTAATTCTGATAATATTGGTTAGAAATAATAATATTTTATAATGTTGCATCTAAATAAATCTAATGACTGTTTTTGTAGAGAGTGAGACCAAAGAAAATGCAGCTACCCGTGGTAAAATGGAACGACTACGTTTAATTATGGAAGAAAAACGTGAAAGACGTAAAGCTGGTCGCACTGTGCCTTATGATAAATCTAAATCGGGGACCCAATGGTCTGCTAAATCAGAAACTCAGAGTGTTGCTCCACAAGATCCTCCTGCAGACCCAACTTTACCTCCTGAACAAGTTGTTGTTTGAATAGCATCTCCTGTGGACATAAATAATATGTGATATAAATAATTTACCCCCACCACTGTTTTAAATTTTTTTGATATACATTGTATTTATACATACCTATACAATTATATAAATATATTTATCAAGAAATATGGTCAGTTACACTTCAGTGTGCAATATTAATATCGATTAAGTATTCAAATAAGAATCTCCTTTAATGAAAAACCATCTTCTAAACTTTTATCTGTGCTAATTTTTTTCTTATCAATACAATGAATAACAATTAAAAAGTTCAATAGACAAATCCAAAACCAATCGTCCATTACTTAAAAAAAATATTTGTAAAGAAATTGTATAGTATAATGTTTATATTTATAAATACCTAATTTGTTTTAAGTGATTTTTTTTTTTTTAGGAAGTTTAATTATCAGAAACTAAGAAAACAAATTGCGATTTATTACCTCAATTTTCATGAATGTAAAAACATTTTAGGCAATTTAGAAATTTTATTAGTTAACTGAATTTTGTCTCTTGTCAAGTTTTAATGACATTATGTATATATCATAATAAATCACGCGTGTCTGGTTATTAGTATTTGTATGGTTAATGAAATTAATTTAAAACATAGAAAATAAAAAAATTTAAAAAAAAAAGCTTAAAGATTGATTATTTACTAGGGTAATTATGTACAAGGAAAATAATATTTAAGTTTTATTTGACCAATAGGGTTTTTTATTCACATTTACATAATAAATTCATGATACATTATTTATTTAAAAACTAAATGTTTTTCCTGTTAATTTGTATATTTTAAAAATACAAAAAAAAAAAGAAAAATTAAACTGACTGTTTTTTTATGATACATAAATAATTTACCTGCTTTTCCTAAAGTTTTATTTTAACTGTGTAATGTGTATCATTTGTGATACAATTTAATAAATGTTCATAGAGTATGGAAATGTGTTATTTATTGGGCATTTTGTTATTGATTTTAGATTACTATATTATGCAATTTTTATTTTTATTTTTTTCATTCTTATCAACGTTTATAGTTTATACTGCCACCTAGAAATGTTGTTCTATTATAAACTTATTCGTTAGCCTTCAATCAATTTATATTTTATTATTTTTAACTAATTTACAGGTAATCCTCAATTCTTTATAAATCTACTTTTAATAAGAAAATAAACAACTTTTAATTATAATTATGTGTGTATGTTTTAATTGCAATTTATTGTATTTTTTAAATTAAACATCAAATTATAAAGGATTTAGTTTATAAATGAAATTACAACAAATATATATATATATATATTTGTTATAAGAATAATATTTATGTATTATTTCTAGCTTGCAATATAATGTTATGAAGAATGACAGTATAAAATATTAATGTTAATTAAAGGGTAGTTGAGATCTAAAAGTGATCAACTATCATTAAAATTTATCTATAGATTATTTGGTCTAATATAGGGCATACAAATGTGCGGACTTCTGTCCATTTCGCCGCTGACTATTCATCACCTGACCATTTTGCTGCGATCCATTATAGGCCTATAAAATCATTTAAGATTACTTCTTTAATATTATTTTTTTTATCCAATATTTATTCATTATTTAATTTTGATTAAATTAGTTAATTCAAATAATATAAATTTGGTTGGTAATTATTAAGTGATGAGTAATACCTAATAAATACCTAAAAGCAAATATCTAATAAATGGGTAATTGAGAATTTCGGATGTTTTATGATGCTGGTCAAACTTTTGGACGAGTATTCATATCTGAAAAATTGTTCACAGATTAGAAGAAAAAAAAGTAAAGTAAAGGCAAGAAAGCCGGACATACTTCGTATCACATAGATATTCTTCGCTCGGTCAGATACTCTTGATAAGTTTGTCCAATTTTAAAGAAACAATAAATCATTTCTTCAATAAGACGATTCTGAACGAAAGAAGTTAATAATATAAAGATCAATAATGGTAGTAATTTTTTATACATTTACCAAGAGTATCTGACCCAAAGAGCAAAGAATATTCGTGGTTGCGATGTATGTCCAGCTTTCTTGCCTTTACTTAACTTTTTTTTTTCTCTAATAAATAAAGGAATAAAAATCAAATGAGAAAAAAATGTCCAAAAAAATTTTTCATATTTTAAAAATTTCCTTGCTTCAAAATCTTTCTTATATCTATGTTTAAATTTTCATAAAGTTTGGATTAAGAAATGACCTCTCTAAAGTACCAACTAGAGGTAAATCTGGTTTCAAAATTTACTAATTGAAACTTTTGGACAAGTAGATCTATACGAAAAAGTGTATACAGAAAAAAATAAACATCATTGTAAAACCAAAAGATTTTTTGTAAATACACCTAAAACAATATAAATGAAACTTTTTTATTAAAAAAATGTAATATTATTATCAATTTTGTATCATTTTTGTGCTAAAACAGTTCACAAGATCTATGGCAATATAATAAGGTTTCCAGAATATAATCATAATTTCAAGTTATTAATTAACAATAATTTGCACTTAGGGTGGGCAACCTTTAGTGGGTGTGTTGATATTTTAAGAATCAATAATTTTTTTTTTATTTTAATTTCGCTTGATACGTTTTTACTACATAAACTCTTAGTGTTATGATAATACAATTATATAGATTGATTAAAATCATCTATTTTCTGTAAGCATAGCTTGTGTTGAAACTAGAGAGTTAACTTTTTCATTTATTAATAATTAAACATAAGATTTGATATTAATTTATGTACAAATAAAATAAAATTACATCAAGAATAATCATTAATAAATTAGTAACACAATATGAAGATATCAGTAATAGGAGGTACAAACCTACTTTAAAGACTTAAATAATCATTTTTTTAATAATCGACATTTTGGCTTTAGAATATTAATTAAAGATTAATATATTTTTTTTTTTTTTTGTAATAACAGGTATGGAATTAAAATATGTAGGATTGATATAGTCTACGAATCTTTGGTTGAATGATTTTTTGATATGTTACTATAACTTATGGTTTCTCTTTTATTTACCATTTCATTTAAATTTATCCAACTATTTATATAATTTACAACACATTAAATAATTTAAAATTAATGCTTGCCTTCAAAAGAAGATTTATGTAAACACACAAACTATTTTTCTTTGATGTGGTATAAATGGTTTTATAGCATTAAATGAAAGACCTCTCACCCATATTAACAGTTCATATTGTATTATGCTTGGTATATACTAAATATACTATATGAATTATTTGCATCAGTAAAATTTTGCGTAATTTATAAAAGCTAAAACTCAAAATACTAAGACACATTACAATGTTATTCACATGCAAATTCCATCTCATGTGTTTATCAATGGTTAATTCCAAATAACATATACTTGAGACTATGGATATAGTTTTACATTCTTTACCACTGCACAAGTTAATATTATTTTAAATTAGCGGGATAACAAAAAACCACAGAAATCTTAAAAAAAATAGGAAATATATTTTTTTTTGGGAAAGCTACTAATTTCATCAAATTGTGAACCGTTTTTAATATAATATAATTAAAAAAAAAAAAATGTGTACTTCGCTCGTTGGGGTGTTTTATGCACGTCGGGTGGGATATTCTTGACAGGTGTATAAAATTTCAAAGAAACGATAAATCATTTTTTCCAATAAACAAATTTTGAACAAAGCTTCAACTAATACACAATAATAATTATCAGTTTTGAAGAATTAAACTTATATGTTGAACTATAAACTATTTTGTTACATACAACATTTACGAAAACCGAAATGTGATTTTCATATATTCACGTACACGTGTTTCACGGTTAAAAAAAATGCAAAATATCCAGTTTACCTAGTTCGATTCAAACCCATCACTGTCACATGGAAGGAGTATTGACATTCCATTGCACCACACTAACATCGTTGAACAAAGAGTTAAAATAGTAAGTATTTATTTATAATAAACAAAAATATTGAATTTTCAAAATAGAATAAAATAATTAGAAAACTATTGATGCACGTGGATTTTAATTCACACCATCGTATTCAGCGTCGAAAATACATAAGATTACGATAAAACATTACTTAATACTTATCAACCACTCAACCTTTCGGGTGTTAATAAGAAATATTAAATAAAATAAGTAATTTGTCAGTAAGAAATTATATTACAAAAATATTCTAAATGAAACTCTCTATCTAGGTACGGAGTTTCAAAACAATCGGTCGAACCGATTTTTTTTAATGTACAGTATACACTAAAATGTGTCAGTGGTGTTTTTCATGGGGAGTGTTTTGGGGGTAAGAAAAAATTTTTTATATCCGTTTAATGTTAGAATTTCGACGAAATTCGTTAGTTTTACCTAAACTTACGCACTTTAACGTACATATAAGAAAATTGGCCTAACCGATTGTTTTGAAATTTGGTGCCTAGATAGAGAATTTCATTGCGAATATTTTGGTGCAATAAAATTTCTTACGGACGAATAATTAAACATTTTACAAGGGTTTGATTGAAAAAAATCGGAGAAAATACGAACAGATGTTAGGAGATATCTATAGATTATAAACACGTGGTTGCTGAAGATTGGTAATGTTTTATTGCATCTTAAGTATTTTTCGACTCTGAATACGATGGTGTGAATTAAAATCCACGTGCAACAATAGTTTTTTAACTATTTTATTCTATTTTAAAAATTCAATATTTCCGGTTATTAATTTATTATACTAAATACCTACTATTTCATCTTCTAAGTCAAATAAAGTTTTGTGTCGTAATAGTTAAAGAAGCGGCCTATCACGCGACAGTACCGGGGTTCGATTTCAGCCCGGCACTACGAATTTTTTTTTTTTTATTATTAACTTCCTTCGTTCAGAATCGTTTTATTGAGGAAATGATTTTTCGTTTCTTTTAAATTCAATATACCCGTCAAGAAGATCCCACTCGATGTGTAAAGAACAACCCCAATGAGCGAAGTGCTTTTTTTTTTTTAGTTTTACAAATCTATGTTTTTTTAGATTCTGAACGAAGTGAAGATGTTAGTGTTTTTACAATGGTGTTTATTTTATTTTTATTTTTTGTGTCTGAAAACACTTCGTATGGAAATACTTGTCCAAAAGTCTCGATTAGCAACCTTTTGAAACAGAATTTGCCTCTAGTTAATACTTTAGAAAGGTCAGTTTTTGAATTTCTCACAAAATTAATGTGTACCATCACAATTGTCAGCGAACTGTACAAATATAACATATTATGCCATTATATATATTATGTACAGTTAAAAAGTTTATAGTAGTAAACCTCGTATTTGAAACTGAGTCATGATTTAGATGACCCTCCTTATACTCCGTACTACACAGCATACAACCAGCATTTGCAGTTCAATAAGGGTCGTTCCCCTTAGTTATCATAGTATGAATTTGAGTCATGCACTCACCCCATTGATAAATGTTTCGCTGCGTCTTTGTTACCGCTCAGTACCGACCATTGATTTTTTTACGTAGAACTGTATGTTAAAGTACAAACTTCAGCTTAAGTAATTTATGAACTGTTCATTTATGTCGCAAAAATTAAATCTTAGTGTGCAAAAAAGAAATCGTGAAAAAGAAATCGTATAAGGAATGTTGAAAACATTCTCTACAATACAGATGTTTCTATCAAACAACCTTGATTGTATTTTACTCATTTTTGTGGTTACCTTATTCCACGTGAATTATTCCTAATGTATATTTTGTTCAAGTTCATTGACATTATATTATTATTCATACGTATATTGATCATAATGAGTTGGTTCGAAATTTATCACAAAATCTCATTTATGTATATATTATATAAAAATTAGATACCTACTCAAATTTAAGTCAAGTTTGAGTTTTTCGGTTAATAATTATTTTATTTTAAAATTATAAGTATATACCTAATATACTTTAGTTCCACTCAGTACCGTTTTATTGAAGAAATGATTTATTGTTTCTTTAAAATTCAATACACCCACCAAAATTATCCCATCCAAGGAGCAAAGAATACCCATTGTGCGAGGTATGTCAGGTTTTTTTTTTTTAAAGCTTAAAATGTAATTACAATTTTGCAGTATTTCATAACAGGTAATATTAATCAGCATTTAGATAAAGAATTATCATATCAATAGAAATTGTTGTATATCACACTTTTAATGTATATTCTACTATAATAGTATAATTTATCGGTATGTATACGCATCTTTCTATAAATTAACAGTTGCAAAATATTTGATTTGATAATTCATGAGCTGGAACATCAAACACAAATATAGATAAATAAATAAAAAAAAATATATGAAAATATTAAAATATTTTTATATTTTTTTGACGTGTCATAAAATAATATAAAAAAAGCCGGACATACTTCGCACGATGGGTGTACTTCGCACGACGGGTGGTATTCTCTTGACGGGCATATTAAATTTTAAAGAAACGATAAATCATTTCTTCAGTAAAACGATTCTGAACAAAG
>JAIPRM010000752.1:0-48422 GCA_025469315.1 Stegophylla sp. TES_Ste_2020 | reverse complement strand
TTGGGTAGTTTTTTCCAAAAAAAAACATTGAAGAATTGAGAAATTCAAAAAATGACCTCTCTAAAGTACAATCTAGAGGCGAATCGGGTTTCAAAAAGTTATTGATCGAAACTGTTGGACAAGTATTGCTATACGAAAAGTTGTACACAGAAAAAAAAATAAATAAATAAACATAATAATTATTGTAAAAACACTAGCTTCTTCACTTCATTCAGAATCTAAAACATTAGGTTCTTCACTTCGTTCAGAATCTAAAAAAGGTTATTTTGGACCATTACAAATTATTTTTGAACAAATTTTCGACTACGGTCAAGTAATAACAATAATAGTCGATCACCTTATATTATTTAGCTTTATAATAAATTATCGTATTCTTTATCTCAAATATACTGCTCGTCGAGCACGCAGGGTGCAGTAAGCGATAGTCAAAATTAATCAAAATAACGCTACTTACTCATAATATTATGTTATATGTTATATACAAATTATATTGCGTAATATAATGTTAAATTTGTAATTTTTATTGATTTTTTAATTATTTTGTTTAATAATTACTATTGCGATCATCTTTAGTTTTTTGTCAAATCAATGTTCAAAATACCTACGTTGTGTATCAAAAAAATGTTCAGTTAAATACATAATAATAAATAAAATAGAGAACGGATACTTTTAATTTTGCCCTGGGTGCCAAATCTTAACGGCACGGCTCAGCCCCCCCCCCTCGCACAGAACTTTTAAAATGCATATTATTAAAAACGCTTGAGGCGTGTAAAAACGTATCAATTTGATATGCATAATATGATCTATTTTTGTCAAATCACACCTCCCCCCCCACCAAATTTCAGTCCTGGATCCTCCCCTGCGAACGGGATGCACTCCTGCCCATACACACACACACACACACACATCATCAAACAATATAATCACCGCCATCAATCGTAATCGTCGTCGTCATCGTTATCGATGGGGGGGGCGGGGGAAGATGATGTAATTCGCGCTTAATTGATCGATCGGTAATCTCAAGACGTATTACCGCCGCCTTCGCGCTAATAACTTCGACTAGGCGTGTTATGTTGTTGTTATATTATTATTACATTTTCGTTATAATAATATACCTGCGCGGGCGTAACTTAATGATATAATAATAATAATAATAATAATATCGATGAGATTCGTTATAGAGCACACTGGCAACGCGTATCAAAAAACACGGGGGGGGGGTACATAGCCGGTGTGTTAACATCCGAGTGTTTTTATCACACACACACACACACACCAGAGTGACACGTTTACCACGTTATTTTGATGGATTGCGCCCTCCCCCCTCCCCGCGCCCCCGGTGTTCTAGTCGACTTACGCGCGCGAGGTTCACTAGTAGAAAATCGGAAAATCTCTCTCTCTCTCTCTCTCTCTCTCGTTCCACGTCCGGCTTATCGTCGGACTTTTTTATAGCTATAAGTGCATTTATATACTCTAAAAATGTATCGAATATGCAGTACCGGATCTAGGGGGGGGCAAGTGGGTGTCATTGCCCCGGGCGCTCTTAAATTTATGAAAAATCAAAAAAGCTTAGTTTGGGTATATTAAAAATGTACAAATTTTTCAATTTTTTTTCATTTAAAATGTTTAAACTTGAAAATTTACATAATATTATACATTATTTAGGAATTTATATACCTAACTATTTTTGTCTGACGTAGATAATATCTTAGAGTTCATTAAAAGTTCATAAAAATTATTAATATTATAGAAAAAAAAATATTTGTGTTAAAACACCCCCTCTTCTTCCCAAGGACGGGCCCTCCAGCTCCACATATGGAGTTAAGGGCGCTGCATTTTTACTTGCCCCGGGCGTCAAATGTCCTAAATCCGGCACTGCAAATATGCTCTAAAAATATTATGCAAAAATGCTACAATAATCTCTTAAAAAAATTGATTTTTCTGTAAAATCTCAAAATATTTCAAAAATTTTATTGTATTATGCATTATAAAATGTATTATTAATATTCTTCTTCTATTATTTATGAGATTTATTTTTTATTTTTTTTTTTAATCTTTATTCTTTTGAGCTTACATTTAAACAAATCAAAAATATCAAATAATATTTAATCTCTTCGGTTATTCAGAGAAAAATGTTCCGATATCAAGAAAACTCAACTGAAATATTGGAAAATATGTGAAAAATTCATATGAAATTCAAATATAACCGAAATATGCACTCATATAAGAGCTAAATATGCAAAATATTATGCTAATTAAAGAGAACTGCATACAACTACTGGTGTTATGAAACGCATTTCTATATTATACTTAGCTATGTTTAGAATGATTTTTGAAAAACATGCTAACTCCTATTATAAGTCCCTAGCCCTGGTAATTATTTACTTCGTACAGGTTGGCGTATCGCGCGGATGGAAAAACGTTTAATTATTATTATATATATATATATAAAGTCTACAGGTAAATAATATTAATAATAACGTGTAACAACACTCGTTTCTCACTCACTGACCCGCAAAACTTCCCGTTAGGTAATTATTAACAACGAGACACAATCGAACACACGTGCACTGACCGATTCATGGGTATTCGTCGATTCGAAACTTTTCTCTCTTCCACCCTTGTTTTTCACCGTCGTTATATTTTATATTACTTTTCATAGGGTTTTCGAAATATTATGTAACCATACTCTAAGTCATCATTCCATCTATCGCATTCCAGTGTATTAACGGTTATTAATTTTATATTTATTTTGGAGAAAATGACAAACAAAAAAATAGAAAAATCTTTGAGTCGTTTCTCCAGTATTGAACAATGATAACTAAATAATTATCTAATTAAAAATAATTTTAACATCATTACTATATCTAGGTAGAGACGATTTTAATTATTAACACGCCAAGGAGATCACACGATGCGCACCCCGTCGTCCCGGATCGTTTCGGATGCAATTCATGTACTTCGTTAAGGGGTTCTAAAACCAATAACAATAATCAAATAAATAACATAATAATATGTATTTCGACATCAAGCATCGCTTCGCTCCGCAGCTCCATTCACACTGCTCACTTTTAGAGGATTGATACAAATCGAAGATTACTGTACAACGTGGAGGCATTTCGACTTGCTATTTTATTTCCTCCAACCCTGCAAACACTTCTAGTCATAAGTTGTTTACAAAATTTACTATTTATTATATTTAAACTCGTCTTATAATTTAATAAATTAACAATTTTAAACTTTATTTGAATTTATTTAACACTAATTTTAGTGTAAATTTGCACAATTCGCGCGTTTTGCTCTTTTCAACTGCACCAAGTGAGAACCCCTGGAAATTGAAAAAAAATTACACTACTTGACAAGTATGTTGAGATGCGCCTCGAGTGCAATACTATACTAAAATTGAATTAAAAAAATTGAATTGATGATTGCAAAAATATTTTTGCAAAATTTCTAAAAAGTATATCATAAACATATTTAAGTATTAGTTTATTAATTTTGCATAACTGTAATCAGAGGTACTTGCCTTAACTGTTTATTATTTAAGTATAAAACAAAAAAAAATGTAAATAGAATTTAATTTTATATAATTAAGTAAATATGCCATGAACACACGATTATTTATCTGAAATAGTACATTAAAAAAAAATATTTTTTTTAATCCATCTAGATTTTCTAGAAGTTACCTGGATAAATGTATTTTATTATACTCAATTCTGGTTGTTTCTACTTCAAATCTTACTGATTTTTCAATGGTTTTTTTTTTTTTATCATACGAGTAAATATTATGATGTTTAGGTCGCTTGGGTTCGTGTAAGTACGCAGACCATTCTTTCCATACACCATCGAATGGTCACGGAAAATTCGAGAATCACGTTGTCGTACAACGACCATCGGACGTGGTTTCTGCACATCCGGAACGTACAGGAAACCGACAGGGGCTGGTACATGTGTCAGATCAACACGGAGCCGATGACGAGTCAAAAAGGATACTTGCAAGTCGTCGGTAAGAACGGCTTTTTTTTAGTAATAATAATTAATAAGCATTTGAGAATATAATATTTCGAGGGGTGTTTTCAAAAACTATAAATTAACTTTAAAAACAATATTGATCAGTTTCTCGTGCAGGTTTTCGGTGTCTTCGAAAAAAAGAGTTTAAAAAAAAATCCCTTTTGTCCCATCTCGCGAAAACCGTCCGGATTTTTAAAACGTTTGAAATATATTATAACAAAACGATAAAATTACAAAATAAAATAACCGAAAACGGTTAACGGATTTGTGTCGGATTTCAGTGCCTCCCAAAGTGATCGACGAAGAGTCCAGCATGGATCTGATAGTGAAAGAAGGATCGGATATGCTGTTACAGTGTAAAGCGAAAGGATATCCGGAACCGTACATAATGTGGCGAAGAGAAGACGGTTTGAACATAAACTACAACGGCAATACAGGTAAATCGCGAATGAGATAAAACACGAGTGATGATAATCTATATTTCAACACACGAATGATGTGAAATGCAAAAATTTAAATTTTGAAAAGTTTTATTTACTCGCAATTATTTAATTTCCTATCTCCATGCCAAACGTCCTTGCTGTCGTTAATACTCAATGTAAGTCTTCTGAATTCCACCCTGTACCCCTAGCAACTGTTAACGTAGCATAAAATATAATATGTGTTATGTAATTTAATATATGAATATTTTACCGAATTATATTGAAAGAGTTACTAATTCCGATTCTATGTTTTTACCAAAAAACTCGTTGTTCATTGTTTACACCGTCAATTCATTTGTCTTTTATCATCAGTTTTGAATACTACCTAGTAGCCTTTGAAACACTGATTGCGAATGTATCTCAAAAAAAAAAAAAAAAGATTATTTACAATAATTAACCAAGCGGCTAATTTAATCCGACCAAAGAATTGACAAACGGAATTGTCTATTTGAGGAATGGTATAATTTAAAAAATAATATTATTTGAAAATTATGTACAATACTAGACATACATATATTAAGAGGCCCGTAAAATTTCGGAAAAATAAATTTCCAGTACGTAATTATCCAGAATTTAAAATTCAAAAACCGTATAAATCCGGAAAATTTTTATCCTGACTGTAAAAATCCGGAATTATCGTTTATTTTTTCCAAAATATCCCATATCACACTGCAAGTCAAGGGATATTTTCGATTTTCAAAGCGAAGTGGGGTGTCAACGAGCGTAGCGAGTCTACCAAACACTCTAGTGAACCGATCTACGTTCGAAGTTAGATTACGTTTTGAAAACTGTTCTCAATGTCTTAATTGATTTCAGATTTTATGGTCTGGATAATAATTAAGTTCCGGATAGCTATTTCTCTAATTTTCGGATTTTTACAGTTTTTGAATTTTAGATCCCGAATTTTTACTTTCCGGAATATTATAGCTCTCCCATCGACATAACGTACCTGTAACAGACTACAAGTATGCAAATCGTAATTTTACACCGTTTTACACCTTAGGTACACATTGTTAACCCGTTTTACACTATAAAAATTAATTTTAATAGTGTAAGCACCTAGTTGAAATGTCGCGTAGTTTATTACGAATTTGTCTCCTGATGTTAAAATTCTTAGGTCCTGCACTGATATCCCGGCCAATCCTCTTAATGTCCTCTACACAATATGACTATTCGATAATGACAATTATTGACACGGTTCAATTATTATCGCAATGTTACAGTTAACGTGGTCGACGGTGAAAAGTTAATGATCAGAAAGATCAGTAGACTGCACATGGGATCGTACTTGTGCGTGGCTTCTAACGGAGTGCCGCCGACCCGGAGCAAACGCATCAACGTCACTGTACACTGTGAGTGTGAAGTGGAAAACAAAATAATATAACGGATTGAATTCTAATATCAACATCGAGATTGTATTTTTATTTACCACTTTTTAGTCGGAAATCGGTAAAACTTTGACCGATGGTATATATAATATGAAAAACGTGGTTGTAAAAATTATTATATGTTTTCTCTCACTAATATAGAATATTCCTCTAAAGACCTCTCTAAAATACAATCTAGAGGCAAATCCGGTTTCAAAAAGTTATTGATCGAAACTTTTGGACAAATATTTCCATACAAAAAGTTGTACAAAAAAATTTAAAAAAATTAACATCATTGTAAAAACACTAGCTTCTTCACTTCGTTCAAAATCTAATATTATAATTAAAACAATAACTATAAAATAAAACTACTATGATTAGTAGTATTATAAGAAACTATTACTAAGAATAATTTTAAATAAATTATTTTATAAATCTATTTTATTTATTTATTTATTTATTAATATAAACACCGTAAGGCTCAAGTACAATGTGACAGAATAATTACAATATGACATAGGTAAATTTACAGATAAGTAATAACATGACATAAAAATTAAAATTGTATAATAGATATTAATTACAATGCTCACTAACTAATTTTTAAACTTAAAGAATAATTTTTACATATTAAATACAAGTTTACCAATACAATTTATACATGCTTAATTATTTAGGTATGGAAAAAGTCCAAACCGGATTAATTCCCTATAACTTCAAGATTCTTTCTATTGGATTATTTTGACCATAATTTATTCAGTGGGTTTTAATGCGAAAAGAAGGGCATGTTCTGGAGTTATATTGGGATACATGAAACGGAATACGTTCTAGTGATTGAGAACAAGTAATTGTGCCATTTGTGATTTTTGAAAGGAAGAAAATGTCCTTATTTTTCCTTCGGGTGTATAAAGAATTGAGATTTAGACTATTAAGAATATCACTTAAAGCATTATAACTTTTATAATTTAAAAAGTGTTATTTTTATAACCAATATAGCGTGAAAATCTTCTCTGCACTCTTTTCAATTTTTCAATTTGGCACACAAAAAGTGGACGCCATACCAAAGATCCATATTCTAATAAAGGGCGACATAGAATTTTTGGACAACGTATATCATTAAAGGATGAAGTAGATCTGATTAAAAACCCTAATGATCTTATAGCTTTTATTCGTTTAATAATATATTGAATATAATTATTATTAATAAAATTAGTTTTAATTGACACTGGTCGTCTGTCATATTGTAGTTCCGCCGATGTTGATGATTCCAAATCAATTAGAAGGAGCTCGACAAGGGGTGTATTCGAGACTTGAATGTCACACGGAAGCCAATCCTCCTTCAATCAACTACTGGACGAACGAACGCGGAGACATGATCGTTTCCGGTACGTAACATTATATACCACAACGACTGTACGTACGTGTTACCGACTTCAATACACGTCGAATCAACTCTACTGTTCCCTCATCATAGTCTTATACAATATAATAATAATATAAAATTTTTTTTTTTTTTTTTATTTGTCCCTCGTGATAAACGAAGGTTAATACAACTTAAGCCGAAAATGATATTTTATTGATTTTGAATTCAAAACGCGGAAATCGGTGTTTGTTCATTTATATCCTCGTCTGCGCGTGTATAATTTTTATAAACTATTTTAAGCAGGACTAATATCTTAAAACAATGTTTCCCAAAGTGGACGATATCTCCCCCTTGGGGTCGTTAGAACCATCCAATGGGGGCATTGAGCTCGATTGAGGGGCATTATAAAAGTCCGCAGTGACTGCTGTTTCAATGTGAATATTTTTCATTATGCAGTCACACAATCGTAATGTACGACGAATTATTAAATATGCGGGTAATATATTTTAATTTGTCATTACATGCTTATAAATATAGGTGTCATACTTAATAATAAATACACACGTTTTATGTGATTTATTACTTTTTATCTGACTTTATTTGACTTAAAAAATATGTGGACTAAAAAAAAAATATCTAATCGAAAAAAAAAAAATTAATTAAAGGGGGCGGCGGTGGGAGATTTTAAACATTAAAAGGGGCGTTGTGTAAAAAAAGTTTGGGAAACACTGTCTTAAAACATTAGCAGAGTTTTATTATTTATCGTAACATAATAATATAGCAGAGTGCTGAATAAATCCATTGCCTGCGACCATATAAACCGATAAACTTCCCTGTATTAGTCATATTTTGAAAAAAAAATATAAAAAATCTGTTCGTCAGAAAAATAAAAAATAAAAAACCGTGGTAAATATAATATATACAACTGACCTGTAAAAAGTTAACCGAAAACACAATTTTATGTTTTCAAAAGTACCAGAACTGAAAGCGTAACGTTCTTCGTTTTATACTTTAAGAATCAAAATCTGAAAAAGCATAACGGTTTCAGTACCCGGGTTTAACCCGTTATAAGTATGGATTATCCGACAAAAATAACAGATAATTCGGTTTTGGTCACAGTCTTCTACCGTTTTGAGAGGTGAAAATAAAAAAGTGTCCCGCTTTTTTTTTTTTTTTTTACGTGTCGAAGAAAATAACAAAAAAATACACCCGTTCACATTATATTATTTAACTAAAATCGTCGTAATACATTTTTTTTTTTCTGTCTAACAGGTTCCAGATTTGTAGACGAAAAAGTCCGAACCGGATACGTGTGCAAAATGATTTTGCACATTTCCAACGTTAGTTCCGAAGATTTCAGTAGTTACAGATGCGTCGCAGTGAACGCTCTTGGCGAGACTGACGGCATCATTAAACTCTATGGTACTCACTATTAGATTTAAAAACAAGGTGTCTTGTGTGCCTCCTTGTGTGCCGCGAGGCCAAAAGCCGTTTTTTTCCAAACGATTTTTGGACACTTAATTTTTCGTACGATTTAAACCGCCAATATTATCAATGGGGCGCATATTTTTTTATCAAAAAAAAAAATCTATTTTTCCTACTCTAATCTCCGTGATTTTAGTTTTTACATTTTCCTAATAGCGACTACTACTCACAACTTGTGTTTACACCCTAAAAGAGAATATTTTTTTTGTCAATAAATAGTTTATGAGAAATAAACATTTAAAATGAACAGTAGTGGAAAAAAAAAAGCAAAGGTTTCCTGCAAGTATTTAACCACTACTAAATGGAAGCGGCTGTCCAAAGCCGTATAATTTTGGATGGGAAAAACCTGCACAGTTTTTTACTATAACGCATCTCCCCCCACCCTCACATATTCCCCTACATGGGTTTTCTCGAAATAACAAATTGTTTATACCAATTTAACTTATTCATAAGAAGTCAAAATGATTGTCAAATTTTCACCCACATTAATATTATAAGTAAACGATAATGACACTATACAGTTTAAAAAATCAAATACGAAAACTAGTAAATAATTAGCATTTAAATTTAATATACAAGTACCTACTGGTAACTAAACGGCTATAATTAAAACAATATTGTCGTTGTACTATTTTTTTTACTACCTATTAAGTGTTAATTATTCCAATAGAATATAAGTGAAACAAAATATATTCATCACTATTCACTATCGTTTATGGCTTTCATCCGCTTAAAAAAATCTTTTGAAGCTTGAAATGACTGGGTAATAGCCAAAATCAATGTAAGTCGGGGGTGAGAGGGGGATTGTCTCCTTATTTCTCCCCAGAATACGCCACTGAACTACTCCGTTATTTTATAGATGTTTTAAATGTTTATATATTTTAAACAATTAATCAAAAAATAAATAATTAAATAACAAAATGTTCAAAAAAAAAGTATAATGTTTTAAAAGTTTTGATTGTCATTAGATGTTCAAAAAAAAAAAAAATGAAAAATCTTGCAGATAAAAAATATTTATTTATTCTATTCAAATGTAACATTGGCAATGTTTTCAATTGCACAAAAAAGAGTAATCAGTAAAAATGTTATTGACATATCGTTCAATTCAAATTCAATTCATTTTCGACAAATCGAAAATGTTTATTTAAGCTTAAAAACCGAAAAAATTGCTCGTTGAGCGAGAAATACATAAAAAATGCGTTTTGGATAACGTTCTGGCACCAAAATTTGTTCTTTTCTCGCTTTATGCTCATTTCGAGTCATCCAGTACACGCGTTTTGAAAATATCACGTGTGCCGAAAAACCATAACTATACATTCATTTCACTTTCTCTCCGTATTGAGATATCCAAAACGCAATCAACCAAAAAAAAAAAAAAAATTCAAGAGTTTAGTGCCACTGAATTTTCAATTAAATTTAAAATATTGTATAAGTATTATGTGTATCGTATGTGCAATAAAATTGCTAAGGTGTTTTTTTTGAGTTCACTTAAACGTCGTTTTTCTATGTGATTAAATCTCGTATTGTAATTTATTGTTTTAGAAATCACGACAGAATCGTCAAACGAAATACTCGATGAAGGTGGAAACTTCGAATACAGCGTTAACGTCACTGAGACCATAGGTAAATTCGAGTTGTATTCACGCGTTCGCGTTTTATAAACGAACAAATAAAAAAAAAAAAACATTTACTTTAATCGTATACTAACAAAAAAAAAAAAAAAAAAAAAATTTCCGAAATTTTCGAAATGCCGTACTTAACTCAAAATTGATCAAATCTTTTTGAAATTTTTATGAAATTTTCTCGTAACTATTTCTAGTGGTTGGTGAAAATTTCAAGTCTCTAGCATTATTTTAGAAGTTTAAAAAGTAATTTTCAATTTTACGGAAATTGTGGTAATTGAAAATTTTGCCGTTTTTCGTTAATTTTTCGACAGTTTTTCCCCGTTTTTGGAAAAAGTATTGAGAAATTGGAAAAATGACCTCTTTGGTACGATTCCGGTTCTATAGCGATACTGATCGAAACTTTTGGACAAGGATTTCTATACGAAAAGTGTTTCGAGAAAGAGAAAAACAAAAACAAGAAAAAAATAAAAAATAAACATCATTGTAAAAACATAAGCTTCTTCGCTTCGTTCAGAATCTGAAATTATTTTTTTTGTCGTTTACAGACGATTTGGACGGTACGACCAGCGCCATTTACGACAACGCCACCAGCTACAATTCATCTAGTCTTACACTTGCTCATAGTTATGTTTTCTACTTAATATTATTATCGATCAACGCCTGCAGTTTGTTCGGTACCGTATAAGTACACCGCGTAGTAATTAAATAATAATAATAATAATAATAATTACGAACTGTATAATTATTTTATGTTAAAATTTATTATGATTTATTTTTTTGATTGTTCATAATACTACATATTATTATTATTTTGTTGTTTTGTAAACACACACCAGTGTGAAAATCTTTTTTTTTTCCCATTCGATTCAACCGCCGGTGTATTTGTTTATATTTTCGGTCGATCGATAAATCTATATACAAAATCATTGTTGTTTTTTTTTTTTTAGATTTGTATATAATCACTTTACTACGAAATATATAAAGAATGCACCACACAAATTGCATGTAGAGCTGTCTTTGAGACAAGTTTTGTTCAATTATTATTGTATATACGAATAATATTTTGAAAAACAAATTTGAAATGGAATTTTTTGTTCGTTTATTACAACACCGCATAATAAACCCGTCGTCGGGTAGGTCAACTTTTTGCGTTTGTCTTACAAATTTCGTTTTGAAGAATAAAAATTGCGTGTTTTCCTATACCTGTCTACGTTTTCGATTAGACGTTAACGATGTGAATTTTTTAAGCCGTTTACAGAATCATTTTTATTCTCAGCTTTGATATTATTTATCGTTTTCCAAAAACACAAAGACGTATAATACATTTTTATGTCTGGAAATTTATTATTAGTTATGTTTAAAACAATTAAATTATAAAATATGTACATATAATAATATTATACTAATTATTTCTACGATTCTACATAATATTATGTTAGCGAGTAATCAACAAACTTCCACTATTGTTTCGGGCCCTTTGATCCAAGGTCGGTAAACTGAGTCTTTTTTTTTTTTATTATTTGAAAAAAAAAAAAGCAAAACATACGTATATAAATAAATAATAAATTTGTTAAAGAATTGATTAACCTACCTCCTGTAAGCATATGCTGCTTGTGTTGGAGATAAGGAGCTATGATTACTGCTAAACTTAAATAAAATATTCGATTTCACTGTTGCTGTTTTCTAATATTATATTATAAAAACGAGGGGAATCCTATCAACAGAACGTACCGCTGATGCCGGTGCGGTATGGTGGTACAGGTGGGGGGGGCCGTACTGCGTCTGTTCGGTCGTATGGACAAGTAGTGACCGTTCACCACGGCTGGATATAACATATTGTACTGAAACAAGTTTACATTCTTTGATATAACCTAAAAATAAAATTATGGCCCTGGTCAAGGACATACGCGTCGTGCGGACTGCTTACACCTCGTTTTGAGGTCTTATCTCTTTTCCTGTGTGCGTTTGAGCGAGTGTCCAGACAATTGTCACTCGTTAATAATACTACTTACCAAGTCACATTCACATTAGATAATCCGTGTGGTCGGTGCCGGTCTAACCATCTCCGTTTAGTTAAATATTATTACATTTAATACTCCTCTGGACTACTAGCTGTTCGTCGTCCGGTCGTCAATGGTTCACGAGCCCGGTGCTTGGTGCTGCAACGTTTATCGTGCGCGCGTTCACAGTCGCCGCCATTTGCTTTGCTCGCTCACAACAATAATTGTCGTGGATTTTAATAGGTAGGTACCTATAATAATTATTTATTCTAATCGTAATAAATTTTGTGTTTGACTTGCGGGGAGACGTTTCTTTCTTTGGAAAAAAAATTATTACCTTTTTTTTTAATTTATCGAAAAATGGAACACTGAGAACGAAAATGGTTACAATCCATTTTTTTTTTTTTCGTGCTACTTGAATGTCATGCGGCTCAGGAAACCTATTTTGGATCGGGCTTAGGCTTTTAATCAAAAATTTACAAATAAAACATTTCTATCTCCAGGCGTCTAATTTAAACCCTAACAAAAGTATATGACAAAAGTCATCTATGTAATAATAAATTTCTGATAGCACAATTTCAATTTCTCCAAGTATTAACTGATATTTTCGATCTATGTCCAAGACATTTACTTATGCTAAAAATTGTATTTACTATACATACATTTATTTATATTATTTTCGCATATTGATAGGATTGAAAAAAAAAATATTTTTTCTGTATGGATTAGGGAAACCTTAGGTTTAGGAGAGGACCATGGCCCCTTTGAAGCCACACCTGCACCAAATTGAATGCTTTTTAGAAAATACCTATAATATTTTAATTACATTATATATAACATTGATTTGATAAGTAAATAGGGAAAGAATAGGGATAAAATTGCTCTCTACTCATTTTAGTACTTAGGATTTTTATATACCTTTCATGAACAAAATGTCATGAAATGACTTAATATCATGTTGAAGTCAATTCAGAATTTGTATTGTACAATTAGTTTATTCCAAAATAACGTCTTTTAAGGTTTATGCAAGAACTTATTTCAACTAACAATCACCTGTAGGTGGTCACTTTTAAGAATTAGATTCCATAGAAAATGACAATTAGAGAAAAAAATGTGTAATTCTTCTTAATACTGTAGAATAATAATTAAATATAAATGTAATTACCATAAAATAACTTTATTTAATTATTTTTAATGTTTTTATTTAGGCTCTACAATGTCCTCAACAATCCAGAAGACAAATAAAGTACTCGTTCAAATTGACATTAAGAAAATATCTGAAAAAATTAGAAAGTTAGTTCCTATTTTTAAATTATTGTTTTAAAAAATAAGAATAATGTATATACTAGAGATCAGCCTGGTCCCAGGTCTACCAGGACCAGACCAGGTCCTAGGTTTGGTTCGGTCCGAGTTAAAATTTTTTATTTATTCTTGGGTTGGATTTGGTCTGGATAGTTATTTAATGGGTTTGGTTTGATTCGGTTAAAATGCACTCATTATTATCACTTTTATGGTCTGGTTTGGTTTTTTTTTAATTATTATACAATATGTATTTAAATGAAAATATTTATACTGCAAATTAGATTTTTTTTTTCTACTTGAAAATTGAATTATTTATATTTTATAGTGAATTTATATGTGTATAAATATATATATATATATATTACTATTATAAATTGTTTAAATTACAAATATCATAATTTGTGTTTATTTTTGGTTCGGGTTGGATTTTTTTTTATATATATGTAATCCAGGATGGGCTGGTCTGGGCTTTTAAAATGTTTTATAAGCCGAGTTTAATTTGAACTGGATTTCAAAATACATTTTTTCTAAAATAGCTGGTCTGCTCCTATCCCATTTTTACTCGCATTTTTATAGGACCGAACTGTTCTCTAGTATATACTTACCTACCTACTTAATTGGTGATGAAAAAATAATATAAATTATTTATTTAGTAAACTAAATAACTGTCATGTGAACCAGCATGCATCGTCTACTCATCTGAATTTTGTAGCAAATGAAATAGACAATAAATTTGAATCTGACGCAAATGATGTTTTTCCTTCATTAAATTTGATCAATGGTGAAATCAAGCAAGAAAATGTGGACATCAACACAATAGAAGTTAAAGGTATAATTATTGTCAAGGGCGTAGCCAAAGGGAGGGGCAGCCAGGGGCAAATCCCCTCTCTGATCAAAAGCGTATGTTTTTAATATGTTGAATATCGAATATTCTAATGAATATTTTAAATTTTATGCTTATGTGCCCCCCCCTAGTAAAAATCCTGGCTACGCCCTTGATTATTGTTATGTTCTAATTATTTTATGTACAGAATAAGTATTTAATAACTAGATATAAAAAATAAATAAAGGGTCTTTTATTCACATTTGATTCAGGTTTAGTTCATCAGGGCTGCTCATGATATAGCTTTGTGTATTAAAATGTGAATTTATTATTATAAAATGTATGTATTTATACCAGTCTGTTTCAAGTTCAATGGAGACATTCCATTATAAGTTGATGATCCATTTATTTTTTGAAGTTCAAATGTTTTGCCATGTAATTATAGATTAAGTGTATGTAAAGTAACTTTTTTTTTTTCTTAGATAAAATAAATATTAGGTATAACATTTACTATTAAAATAATATTATATTTTCACAAATTTATTATTCCAATTAGATTTGTGTATTTATTTTTTTTATGTAATAATTTTTTAATACATTACCTTAAGTTAGAATAAGGTAAAGTAAAGTGTAAACAAGAAAGCCCGACATTTCGCACCACGGATATTCTTCACTCCCACGTTAGATCCTTTTATAACGATAAATAATTTTTTCAATAAGACAATTTTAAACAAAATAAGTTAATAATAATAAAGAACAATATGACAGTTGTCATTTTCTACACACCCACCAAGAGTATCTGACCTGAAGAGCAAAGATTATTTGTGATGCGAAGTATGTCCGGCTTTCTTGCCTATACTTTATTTTACTTTTTTTTACCTTATAAATAAAGGGAAAAAAGTTAAATGAGAAAAAAATGTTAGAAAAATGTCCAAAAAACTTTTTTCATATTTTCAAAATTTTCTTGCACTTAAATGTTTTTCATATTATCTATGTTTAAATTTTCATAAAGTTTGGATCAAAAAATTATGGTTTCAGAGTCTTTTTTTTCAAATTTTGGGTAGTTTTTTCCAAAAAAAATTGAAGAATTGAGGAATTAAAAAAAATGACCTCTCTAAAGTATTAAATACGAAAAAGTTTTCTCAGAAAAAAAAAATAAACAAATATTGTTGTAAAGACATTAGCTTCTTCACTTAGTTCAGAATCTAAAATTAAGGAATCATTAGCTACTGTACCAACTTACCTAACCAAATTTGACCACTTTTAGAATAAATATAAAATATTAGAATTACTTTATTTCTTGTAAGTTTTTATCTAATAAAATTTAGAATTCTTTTTTTTTTAGCTAAAAATTTGACTCTGGTACAATATGTTATCTACTAACAAAAAGTTAACAGAAAAAACTGATATTAATTCTAATTTTTAGTTTAGTACAGTTTAATGTGAGTTAAGTATTAAATATAATGCTCGTACAGTTGACAAATTCATGTTGATTTGATTGTAGATAATATAAACAAAACTTGTTTTAAGAGTGAAAGTTTAGATTTTCATGTAAGACCATCATTTTAAATGAATAACCTGTTTTAGATACTTGGAACTAACATCAAAAAACCAGAAGATGATCAAAGTACTGTAACAAATTTAATATAACCATTATGGTACATAATATATCGAATTGAAAAAATAACATTAATAACATATTGAACCACAGCCAAAAATTTAACATAATTAACAACTTATTTGCATGTATATCTAATGAACCAGAAAAATCTCGTAAATTGACATTTTTTTTTTTAAATTCTGAGTAGAACAAAGAAGCTTATGCTTTTACAATGATGTAATTTTAGATTCTGAACGATATAATATTAATTCATATAATGGAATTAAACGTTAAATAAGGTTTGAAGATTGAAAAAATATTGTTAGTTTACATAAAAATAACTGCAGTATCATACAACTATTTTAACAAATATTAAATTAAGATTGATTAATGATTTTCGAGATTTTTCTAAGGCAGTTAAACATATTATTTAAGAGTAAACTTGTAATATAATTTCTGTTTATGCTATCAAGAACATAAAATTATATTAGATAAAACTTACAAATACAAGTTATTTTGAAAATTCTATATTTATCTTAAAAGAGGACAACTTTTTTTCCATTTGTATGTTTGGTTAAAAATTGTAGTTGACATTTAAGAAAACTAAAAACTTTAGTCATACAGATAAAATATAGGTTGTAAAAAAAAATGCTCTTTCATAGTGTTTTTTATTGTATGTGCATACAATAAATCTAATTTATTATTTTGGGCTGGAAAGATTACTTGACAAAAAAATGTATTTATTTATTCATAGTAATAATAATTATAAAATTGGTTATTAGAGTTAGACTGGGTTGCATAAACGTCCTGTAGTGACTTACAGAGCCGTTATCGCACAGTTAACCGCTAATAGTTCTGTACATAAAAGTGGGTGTTGCTTGAACGCCCAATTGTGGTAACGGCTCTGTAACTATCGTCTACTCATCTACTGGATCTGTAAACTACAGATCGGATTTTGGTTCTGTAAGTTACAGATCGCTTAATTATACAAATGTTATCAATGTTATTGTTGACATTTTTGATAGTGAATTGTTTATTTAATTATTTGTTTGGAGTTTTGACTCATGTATTAAATATTTACGTTGTTTCTTTTTAAATAATTATCAATTGAATAAAATTAATTATCAATATCAATTAATTTTCAATAACATGTTTAAAAGGCGTTATTAGTGTAATTAACAGTTCTTTCTCCTGCTCTGTGAAGTTTTTAGTTTGTATATGCTTCACCTGTTTCGTAGTCATTGTACTTAATTAAACTTAATTTAAAATATATCAGTATATCAATGATTATAGTTAGTACTCCAGTAGTGGACAGTGGACAGTGGACACAGAATACTGAGTAGTACTCATAAGTCATAAAAATGATATTAAAATAATTTAATATGTATAATGTGTATCATTTTTGTTATCATTATTCAAATTTATCAGATAAAATGTGGTTAATTTATATATTGGTTACCACAGTTATCAATAATTGAATATTTCTTTATGCAACCCACCCATAGTTTTACACAATCATTAAACCATAATGAATTGGTAAATTACAGCACCGGTAACCAATTTACAGACTGATCTTTATGCAACCCACCCTTAGTATGTTAATAATTTTATATTATTGAAAATATTCTAGGTAAGCATGATAAAAATAAATCTAAAACTGTGTGTACAATGAATGTTTCAAATTTCAATATGGACGCTTTAAACGAAACAGGAAGCGTAATAATTCGCGTTCCTGAGCTAAAATTATGTATGTTATATTATATGTATATAAAATATTAGGATTTAAATTTAAAAATATTTTATTTTAATATTTTTCAATGTGTTTTAGTGATCGGAAAAACTAAAAGGAAGAAAAGAGAAAAGGAAAAAAGGAAAAAAAATCTCGCAAATAAAAAAAAATCCAAATTAATGTGTTCAACGCAATTAGATAAGGATAATGTCAAATGTATTCAAAATATGCATTATCCAATGATTAAAAAGAATGATGGTACCAGAAACAAAAATAAAAAATATGTTAGATTTAAATGGTTTGTCGAAATTTCATTATCTGACGAGGATGATGCAAATAAATGTGAAGTATATGTTTCTACCACAGATAAAACTTCTGAAATAGGCGTTTGTAAACAACCATGTTGTTTAAACAGGGAAAACAATTCTAATATGACTAGCATAGATGAGCCGAGTACTAGTAGAAGTTCGATTCTGACTGATGTACCTCAAAATAGTTTAAATGATGCATCAAGAAATTCTGTAATAAAATTGGTTGATTTATCATTAAATTCAAACTTGGTAGCTGAATCCAGTTCTGTTTCATGCACAACTGTTGGTCCACAATTTGATTATGTTAATAATGATAAATACAAAATGTTGCAAGATATTGTAAAGGAAAATTACAAACATTTTGATAAAAAAATTATTCATAAATTAGCCAAGAAGTTAAAAAAGAATCAACTACTATGGAAGTTCAATGAAGCATGGTATGCTCCTCATGCAGAACTAGTGAAAAAAATACTTGAAAAAGTTCTTAAAAGTGTGTCGTATTTAGAAAGTAAAAACATAGTTTTTATGGGAAGCTTGTCTATAATATTTCGGAGATGTATTGTTGATTTGAATGAAATATCTGAAACAGATATGTATAATCACTTCAAGATATTTACAGAAGTTATTGGAAAATGTTTAATGGAAACAAACGATCGTCTTTGGAAGACAATGCTTTCGAAGGGATTGGATATATTCTGGAATGGATGTCTCATTATTGATGGCATTTTATATAGTCAATTAACAAATATGTACAGTAATGTGAATTGGAATGAAATATCAAACGTTTTAAGACTATGTCATTACTATTCAGATGGCGACCTCCATTCTGATAATCTTTGTTCATTCAAAAACCAACAGGCTGATGTTTCATCAATTCCCAACACTTTGTATGGACAACATTAACAGCAATACCACATAGTGTTGATGAAAGATCTGTACTAAGAGAAATACCAGTTTAATGAATTTCAAGTGGGTACAACAATGACAGCATAGGCGCAAATAGGAGGGGGGTTCAGTTCCCAAATATGTATTGGGAGTTGAATTAGGTTAATTCCTTGGGAGGGGGAGGAGCTAAATCAAACAAATAAATATTTAAGCTCCTAAAATTTTTTATCCCATTTACGCTTATGAATGGCAGTATCCCAAGTTATTGACTAAGAAATAACTCATAAATATGTTTCAACTCGAGAGTTTTAATCTTTAATTACAAAAGTTTTAAAAAGATTTTTTGAAAATTTACTTGAACCAAAATAAGATAAAAGCAAATTTTAAAATGTTGTGTACTTAAAAAGCAATTCTGAATCCAAACTAAATAATTTGCATTTTTTTTCGACCTTGACTGACCATAGGTGCCATGATTAAACATTAGTTCAAATTATTATGTTATAGTGTATAAATGTCGATTTACGATAATTTGAGCTGCTTTATTTTATTTTATTTATGATATTTATATTAATTGAAATTATTTGTGAAGTATTCATTAGAAGTATGCAAATACTTAAAAATCAATTTTTGTTTTTCATAAATGTTGTATGCAACAAAATAATTTTAAACATTTAAATTCAATTCTTCAAAACTTATGATTTATTATTGTGCATTAGTTGAAGCTCCGTACAGAATCATTTTATTGAAGAAATGATATAATTTCTTTAAATTTCAACTCTAAGTGTCCCACCCAAGGTGCAAAGTACACACTTTTTAAAATTATATTTTATTTTATTATAAATCATTTCAATATTCATAATTTATACAATTTAACGCCAATATAAAAAATTTCAATTTATTAAATTCAACGCCCCTAAAATTCTAAAGTTTTGAGGCCCGGGGACCATTTCCTGCCTCTCTTAATCTGGACCCGTCTATTAAACAAAATAAAATTTTTATATCAATTTTAGTTTTTAGTGTTTTCTCTTTGTCAAAAGCATAATATTCTTGTTGGTATAAAAAACTTGGAACTTGGTATCGATTTAAAACCACTAGTTTCCATCATTCTCGAAATATTTGATTCCATCAATCACAATGTAATCAAGAATAAAACTTGAATTTGTGTAAGATTTTGGATTTCCTATATCCTTATCTTCTAAAACAACAAAAGGCACTGTAGCACAAAGGTGGAAACCATACAGAGTCAAACCCTCATAGTTTATGGCTCGCCAAGTACCAAAAAATCCATGCACTTAATAACTAATTATACAATTGCCAATGATGCATAAATAATTGTGTACATGAATAATATCATTACACAGAAATTGTGGATTTGAAACTTATACATATACTTATATATATATATGAATCGTCTTATTGAAGAAATATTGTTTCTTTAAAATTCCACAAACCCACCAAGAGTATCAGATCCGAAGAGCGAAGAATATCTGTGGTGCGAAGTATGTTCGGCTTTCTTGTCTACACTTCACTTTTTAAATAATAATTTGTCTAGACTAAGCTAAATTCGTTTTTAATTGTTTAAACATATTTTAAGTTTTAAAATATTTGTAATAAAATAAGTACAATTTATAATTAACAGTAATATATTTTATTTTGTATTCACTATTTTAAATGAATTAATTATGTATATATGTGTGCGTGTGTGTGTATTTTTAGGTTTGGGTATTTAACTGGTCTATTGATTAGTCAAAAACTTAAGAATTAATTTTTGTAATTTTTTTTATTTTTTTTTTAATTTAAATCATAAGTGTATACTTTACTACTTAATTAGAACTATGTAGAACCAAGTACATTTAACATATTTAAATATTTCATTTGATTAATTAAGATAAAAAATATTAAAAGTATAAGATAAATAAATATGGTCATTTAACTGGTCAAATTTAGTTTTATTTCTAGGTTTTTTTTTTTTTTATTCTGTATCTGTATTCCAACTCAACCACTCACAATTAAGTATTTACCAAAATGATGATTGCAATGCATAGTAAAAATATGTCCAATACACATCTGGTGCACTTAGTGGCTAACCAAATTGAACATAAACTGCTTTATTGCTTTATTGCTTTATTAATTTATTTTGTATGGCTCATCGATTTGGAAAGCTTGGAATATAGCTGAAGTACCCAACAAGAATAATGAAGAGAGAAACATGACATGAGCTTTTGTCAAGATTTAATTCACTTGTTTGCATAAATTAAATGTAGATGTAAAGTAATTGTTACATAGGTACTAATAGTATATTAACTTCAAATGTTTTTTATAATTAGCAAATTGTATAAAATATTCTCTTAAAACCGCCCTAAAAATGTTAATCTCATCTAGGATGTCCAATTAGGACTAAAACTTATAATTGATAAGGTATATAAATAAATGTTATTTATAATATTTGTATAAAAGGTGTCTTGCCAAGGATCTAGAAGTTTTGATATCAAGATATTGAAGATTATTATTTTTTTATATAGCAAGACTCGCAGAAACATTTATATCATATTTTTTAATTTTATGTTTTGGTAAAAATATTAATATTTTTTAATTTTATGTTTTGGTAAAAATATTAATATTTTTTATTATATTGTTTACGAGAAATGTTAAGATGGCCATTTAATAGTATATTTTTCTAAGAATTTAGATGTTTAAATATTTTATTTTCATTGGCCTATTGATTTTTTAATATTTTAGTATTCACAAAGTATTAGAAGATTGTCTATTCTGAAAACCTTAAATAGATTTGTATAAAAAGCAATCTTATAAATTATACATACATTTTGTGGGAACTAAAAATATTACTAAAAATCATGATGTTAATGAAAATTGAGCTCTCTAATGTGTCAAAATTTTCAGAAAAAATGAACTCCATAAAATGGTTCTCAAAATTAATCAAATACAATTAAAAATCAATTTTTAAATTTACCACAATATGAAATATTTGTAGTCATTGGCAGTCTTAAAAAAAAAAAAAACTGAATTTGATTGTCTTAATCTTATGGCATACCCTGTATATACTATAAGTACACTATACTATGTTTAGAAAACTTTATTTTTAATAAGTACCAATTATATATACATACTTATTTATAAATAATATCAAATAGTAAATATAGGTTATTAAATAATACCCAAAATCGATGTAGCGCCATTTCAAATTTTTCTAGAACCAAATTTTAGTAAAGCCCTTTTCAAATATTCATCAACACCAATAAATATCCAAGACCTAAGAGTTTTCTTACCAAAATAAAATTAAAAACATTATCCGATCAAGAGAAAATTTTCATTTTAAAATTAATATTGAAAATCCGGTATAAGGGATACTACACTATTCTTGGCTGGACAATTTTATTTTGTGTTTAATTGAAAAGGACATCATTCATGATAAACCAGCTGGTTTGAAGAGATTTTCATAAAATCTAGGCACAATTTCTCTAGTTATTAAAAACATATTTAATATGATGATAATAATATGTCAATGATCAATCCGATTTCTGAAAAGAGTGAATTATTTATTTTACACTGCAATTAAAAACAATAAAATGCAATGTAGGCAAGAGTTTGAAGTAAAAAACAAAAGATTTTTTTTTTTTAGTAGCACCAAATTTAATTTTTATAATAATTATCGACTTAGATAATATAATATTGTTATTACACTTCTTAGACTTACTAGACACCTGTTGTAAACATGTGAATACTTTTTAATTTAATGTCTGCGATGGATTTCGCGGAAACTCTGTTCCCAAACGTTGCGATCTTTAACAATCGTTATGTCAACGCCGTCGGTGTATTTGAACGAGTTTCGTTTCACGAAATCTTCGGCCTGTTCTTTTCGATTGAAAATCAAAAAAACGTTTCCGTTGAATCGTTGGTCGACGTCCCTTTTTTGTAGTATTATTTTTATCACGACGCTATTCCCGAAATTCGTATCGACGAACTGCAAGAGTTCATCGGCGGTCGCACATTTTGGGAAACCCTCACAAAAAACCGCTCTGTCCATTAGTTCTGGCAACTGAAAACCAGAAACCGGCAAAGGACTCGTTAGTTTGCGCCTTATCTTTTTGCCAGTCTTATCGACTTCCAAAATCGTCGCGTCGCCGTATTTCACAACTGTAGCGGCGATTAAATCCGGATCTCGTGTCAGAGCGGCCAACATTTTAAACCGCAACAGTACGCCGATTGGAATATATCCGTTGTCCCCTCGCATCGTCCTCTGCATGAAGTGATCAGTGGGCAAATTTTGATCGCCGAAATAGAATTCCAATTGATCCAATATTTTCGACTGCAATACATCCTTACAGACTAGTGCCATGACGACGTTTCTTCTGCCACCTGTGTGTGTTTCACACAACATAAAAAAAATAAATAAAATTAAGAATATACCACCGATGGTATTACACGCAATATGCACAAAAATATTTTTTTAAGGACAAGCGTGTAAATAAGAACCAAAATATTCGCAACGAGATTCTCCTCCATCTAAACACCAAATTTCAAAACAATCGGTTTGGCCAATTTTCTTGTATGTACGTTAAAGGGCGTAATTTTAGGCAAAACTAACGAATTTAGTCGAAATTCTAACTTCAAACGGTTATAAAAAAAAAAAGTTGACCAAACGATTTTTGAGATTTTTTCAGGTCAAGTAGACATATATGTCAGCGAGATCATATTAAATTTTCAAGTCTTGATATCAAAATTCAAAAATTTAATTACATAAAAACTAACAAAAATTTAGAAATTTTCAAAATGCTGTACTTAACTCAAAATTGATCGAATCTTTTTGAAATTTTTATGAAATGTTCTCGTAACTATTTTTAGTAGTTTGTGAAAATTTCAAAATTTCAAGGCTACATTATTTTAGAAGTTACGTCAAAAAGTTAATTTTCAATTTTATGGAAATTGTGGTAATTGCATATTTTGCCGTTTTATGACAATTTTTTTTTTCAGTTTTTTCGCATTTTTAAAAAAAATATTGAGAAATGACCTCTTAAAAGTACCATATGGGTTCGATTTTGTATCTATAAAGTTATTGATCGAAACTTTTGGACAAGTATTTCTATACGAAAAGTTGTACACAGAAAAAAAAATAAAAATTAAACATCATTGTAAAAAACACTAACTTCTTCACTTCGTTCAGAATCTAAAAAGTAAATAAAAGGTCTACTTTAATAAAATACATTAGGTACTTATCCATATTGCCAGGTGCGTAGCCAGCCAGGATTTTCTCATGGGGAGGGTGTGTTTACAAATTTGTTTGCTAAATTTATCTGTATTTTAATTTTTTAATCCCAACAGGGTTACCAAAATTTTAATGCAATATTAAATTTCTGGACGTGTATGTACAAAATGTAAAAAACGAAAAAAATACAAGCAATATAATAAAAATTGACTTTCTTTCTAAATTCGTCTGGTGTCAATAATGAAGTTGAAAATAATTAATTGTAAGGGAGGAGGGAGGGGGAATTAATTGGCAGTCCACGATAGTGATGAATTCACCCAAGTGGTTCGCGCACCTAAAACCGAGTTAGAAACCACTGGTTTAAACAAACGGTAAAATTATTCAAAATTAATATAATAATTTACCCATTGCTTTTCGTATTTTTATAAATATCAATTAGTATTACCAGATAAACACACAAACACTATTCAGAGTACTTGACGTAACAACAAATCGACTAGATTCGAAAAAAAAATTATATAAAACACACTACTCGCCCAACACTATTAAATATAACAGTAGTTATTCGTTAAAACACATTTAACAGACTATTATTATAATTGTATATTATCCGAAGTTCGGTTCAGAATATTGTTTCATTGAAGAAACGATTTTTATCGATTCTTTAAAAATGCAATACACCCACCTAGAATATCTCGCCCGAAGAGCTTAGAATACCCACGGTGCGAAGCATGTCCGGCTTTTTTTTATTGCACATTTCATAATTTTTAGATTCTGAACGACGTGAAGAAGCTAGTGTTTTTACAATATTTTTTTGAAACCGGATTTGCCTCTAGATTGTACTTTAGAGAGGTCATTTTTTGAATTTCTCAATTCTTCAATTTTTTTTTTTTAGAAAAAACTACCCAAAATTTGGCAAAAATGACTCATTTTTTGATCCGAATTTTATGAAAATTTTAACATAGATAGAAAATAATTATAAGAAAGATTTTGGCGCGCAAGAAAATTTTGAAAATGTGAAAAAAAAATTTTGGACATTTTTCCAACATTTTTTTTCTCATTTATTTTTTATATTATTAACTTCCCTCGTGTTGAGAATCGTTTTATTGAAGAAATGATTTATCGTTAAAATTAAATACACCCGTCAAGAGAATCCCACCCGTCGTGTCCGACTTTTTTATTGTATATAAATCTTAGCCCTAGTTACAAGTATATACATAGCTATAAACAAACAACAATGTAATTAACATATTATCTACGTCATAACGTTCATCATAACGCAATTATTATTTTAATTAAATATAAATCCGGACGAAATTATATTTCTTTCAGAATAATTATTATTCAATTAAAAATAATGAACAGATCAAATCGATTGATTATAAAAGAAATTACAATAAAACAACAACTGTGTATAAAATTTAACGACATTCGTTTTTTTTCCATTTACACAATAATTATAATAAAATATTTAAAACTAATTCAATGTCAAATAAAAAATAAGATGCCCAATTTGCCACAAAGAATTATTGAAAAACAATTTTAAAGAATCAGAAAATCAAAATATTATAGAAAAATCAAAAATCTTTTCGAATTCTCTATTATATAGGCTATATCATAAAAAAAAAAAAAAGAAATAAATAAAAATTATCCCAGCCTCAGAAATGGAGTACAGCCCCCCAATATTCTTCGCACCAAGGGTATTGCTCACTCCTCGAGCGAGATGTTCTTGTGGGTGTATTAAATTTTAGAGAAATGATAAAATTATTTTTTCAATAAAACGACTTTGTGAGCGGAGTTTGAATTTTTACAATTTTACTTAAAATTTATCAAGTTCATTATTATTACTAATAAAATATATTTTTAAATCGGCCACTTTTATATGACATTATTAATTGAGAAAAGGAAAAAAAAATTGAGAAGTAAAAAATGTTGAGAAATTTTTTTTGACGAGTATTAAAATAAAAATATGGAATTAGCGAGTTTTAAAGGAGTTTCGGTCAAATTTTGAGCAGCTTTTCCAGGATATTGAAGAAATGAGAATTTCGAAAAATGAAAAGTACCATCGAGAGACATATTCCAAAATCAAAAAGTAAAAATATATACAGAAAAAAAGCAAACAAATATCATTGTAAAAACACTTAGTTTTTTCGCTCCACTCAGAATGTAATATAATTATTCATTCATAAAAATTTGGGTACCTACTTCTCATAGTGAATTTTAGTTAAAACTTCTTGGAAATTCTTATAAAAAAAAAAAAAAAAAAAAAAAATGAAAAACTCACCTGGACGAATAACAAAAAGCTGGAACAAACTACAAAGCAAATAACGAACTTCTTGGATGGCGACGAATGTTAAAGATGTCTGTGACAAAACCAAACGAAAATGAGTTTTGGAACGGTGGAAAATCGGTATTTATGCAAAAACAACAATACCCCTGATCACCCCCGGATCATAGTCATTCGCATGAAAACAACAGCCGAATTTGGGTAAACAATATTTTATATTTAAATATTATTATTGTTGCTAGTTCCTATTACAATAATATTTAATATTCTACCACCACTACTCTCCGATCTCAGACGAGGACCAATCAGTTAGCTTGAGGCAAGTGCACAAAACCATGTCAATAATATATTTTAATATTAGCTAGGTAATAACATTGTTAATATTAGATCAATGGTAATAAATAATATGTTGTGATGAGAATTTTCGTTATTTTCCCTGAATCGATACATTCTTAATTCTTATTATATACATATATTATAGTTGGATAGTAAGAACAATGTAACGCGATTCGACAAAAAAAAAGTTAGTTTGTCATTTTTATTTTTTTGTAAATAAATATTTTGGGTTGAAGAAAACCCGTACAAAACAATAAAATATTGTAAAACGATTACTGAATTCGTTAAACAGGAATTATTAACCCTAAAAACTAACTCAAACAAATTTAAAGAAAGTAACTATTAGAACTCATATTTTAGATTTTCAAAAATCAATAAATATCAATAAACTAAATTTTTCACTTAAATAAAATCTATGTTTATAGGTATTGATGATACTTTCATAGATATTAACATAAATTTTATCGTTTGACTATTAGGAATGCGCGAAAATAAAGATTTCTGAAAATCGCTGTATGAAAACAGCCAATAATTAATACATTTTAACTTGTTGTTGACCCAATGTGTGTTGTACAAAGTAAACGAATAGTTGACGAAAACAATTTTGTAACAAATAATATCATTTTTGTACGGATGAAACTAACGGAATTCACATACTTACGCAGAACACACAATTTTTTATGTCAGTTGCTTAGAAAATTTTAATAAATGTGGAAACGAATCGGATGAATTCAGCCGTGTAACGTGTAATAATTTAACCTCCCGGGGCGGAGATCAGATTTGCCGCCGCCCTCCTTCCCTTTTAAGAAAAAATTTCCTTTTTTTTCCCTCTCTGATTCGATTTTTTCAAAGACCTTTCTTTTCTTTTTTTTTTCTGCTTTCTGCTTCAATGCTTAAATTTCAAAAGATGTTTTAGATTCTAAACGAAGTGAAGAAGCTTATGATTTTACAATGACGTTTATTAATTTTTTTATTTTTATTTTATTCTCTTTCTGGAAACACTTTTTCGTATAGAAATACTTGTCCAAAAGTTTCGATCAGTATCTCTGTAGATCCCGAAAAACACCCAGATGGTACTATGTAGAGAGGTAATTTTTCCAATTCTCAATATTTTTTGAAAAACGGGGAAAATCTGTCGAAAAATTGACAGAAAACTGCAAAATATGTAATTACCGGAATTTCCGTAAAATTTAAAATTGATTTTTAACATAAATTCAAAAATAATGTAGCTAGAAACTTGAAACTTTCACCAATTACTGAAAATGGTTTTTTAAAATTCAATACACCCGTCAAAAGTATCAAGAGTATCCCACCCGAGGTGTGAAAAACACCCGACGAGCGAAGTACACACATTTTTTTTTTTTTTTTGCTCGCTGCTTTCTAAATTTGCACTAAGGTAAAACAACTTTTTTTTTTTACATTCCTTCTAAAAATTTATTAAAAATCAGTGAACTATTTTTTGCTAACCGTTAAAAGTTAAAAGTCTGATGGAATTTATTTATATTTACATAAAATTACTGCACACGTAAAATAATGCATAAAATAATAATTAGTTCGGCCTAGCTTTATGAAATCTGATACGTAGTTAAAGAAATACATGGTGAATATTTTGGAAGAATAACATCATTTTTTACGGATGAATAATTCAGAATTTTACACAAAGTTTTTATAGAAGAAAAATAAAGTAAAGTAAAATAAAGCAAAAATAGATAAAGTAAGACATACATCGCACCACGGGTATTCTTCGCTTCTCGGGTCAGATACTCTTATGTGTGTTGAATTTAAAAAAAAAAACGATAAATCATTTCTTCAATAATACGATTCTGAGCAAAGGAAGTTCATAATATAAAGAAGAATAAAATTATAGTCGCCATTTTCATCAACATACCCACTAAGAGTATTTGACCCGAGAGCGAAGAATACCCGTGGTGCGAAATATGTCCGGTTTTTTTTGTCTATCCTTTACTTTGTTTTGCTTTACTTTACTTCTTTCTGTAAGTGAATAAAGAAAAGGAAAAAAAAGTGTTAGAAAAAAATGACCAAATTTTTTTTTCCCTATTTTTAAAATTTTCTTGCGTCAAAATAAATCTTATATTATTGTCTATCTACGTGTAAATGTTCATAAAGCTTGGATTAAAAATTCATAGTACCGAGTCATTTTTGTCAAATTTTGGGTAGTTTTTCCCAAATTTTGAGAAAAAATATATTAAAAAAATAAAAAGTAAAAGTGTAAGTAAATAAAAAAAAATATATATATATATATTATTCAAACAAATATTAATAATTTATTCAAAATACATTCAGTATCTTTTTATTTGATTCCGGATATCTAGAATGTTTTTGAGTAAAGTAACAATACTAATATAATCCCTAGAATATAAATTAATAATAGTTTTTGTCTAATAATAATTTATGTTATTGATGGTAAAAGGAATTATAATATATTTTTAAATTCAATTAAGAAAATTGATGAAAACAGGCAAATAATTTACTATTATTTTGGGTTCTTTCCCGTCGGTTACATTGGGAAATCCTGGTTGTACGTCACTGGTTGTACCCATTTCCATTGAAAGTTCGAAAACAAAAACAACAATATTTATTGTTTACCATTGATCGGTTCGGGTTTTTACATTTTGAATATTTGATTGTAAATATTTGGTTCGAATTTGGTATTTGATATAATAATAATAATAATAATAATTTATTCAAATTAACAGAAATATATTTTGCACTTCCAACGTCACGTCTCATACAAGATACAATTTCAATATTTTGAAATTTTTTTTTTTTTTAATTTAAATAATGGTAATTTTTTTTTTAGTTGTATCCATAAACTATTGTTGATAAATAAAGATATGAAAATTTCAAGTTTCCGGGTTTTCTCTTTTCTTAAAGTCGTTGGTAGATTTTTCTTGTTTTTGAGAAAACTTCCGAAAAGAGCTATAAATTTCTGTTTTTACTCGATTTTTCGACATGGTTTCCTCTTTTATAAAAAAAAGTATTAATTTTTAAAAATAACCGTTCTAAATAGCACCAACCCCATTTAGATGTGATTTCTCGTCTAAAAAGTTAACGTATGAAACTTTTGGGCAACAATTTCTGTACGAAAAACTGTTTCCTGAAGGAAAAAAAAACATAAATAGATAAACATCAATGCAAAACAAATAGCTTTTTCGCTCCTCTCAGAATCTGAAATAGGGAATTTTAATCATAAATAGTAAAAATAATTTTTCGATATTCTCAATGGTTATTCCGCCGCACTAAGAAAACTGTTCACCGAATGAGAAAAATCGAATTGAAATGCCGTAAACTTGATTTTCATGAAATGCATCTCAGTTATATTTTAATCGAAACATCAATAAAAAAAATTGTGTACTTCGCACGTCGGGTAGGATTCTCTTGATGGGCGTATTGAATTTTAAAGAAACGATAAATCATTTCTTCAATAATAGACAATTCTGAACGAAAGAAGTCAATAATATAAAGAACAAATGAGAAAAAAAAATGTCCAAAATTTTTTTTTCACATTTCCAAAATTTTCTTACGCCAAAATCTTTTTCATATTATTTTCTATCTATGTTTAAATTTTCATATGGTTCGGAGATCAAAAAATGATAGTTTCCGAGTCGTTTTTGTAAAATTTTGGGTAGTTTTTTCCAGAAAAAAAAATTGAAGAATTGAGAAATTTAAAAAATGACCTCTCTAAAGTACCATCTAAAGGCAAATCCGGTTTCAAAAAGTTGCTGATCGTATTTCCATACGAAAAGTTGTACACAGAAAAAAAAATAATAAACATCATTGTAAAAATACTAGCTTCTTCGTTCAGAATTTAAAAATAGGTACTTATAAAAAAACTTGGTGTTTTCACAGGTCAACAATACTGTAATACAGATTTGATTACATTTTCAATAACATTTAACCGCTTTTAACATAAGTATAGAATTTCGAAAATATTGAAAATAACTCGTTTTTGTGAAGTGTTAGTATTGTTAGTAGACCTCTATGTTATGAACTGAAATTGCAATTTAGTCTAAGTACAATAACGTACCTAGAGGGCAAGGTATCATGAGCATTCCCCCTCAATAAAAAACTTTTTTGTTAGTGTTGTAAAATAATGCAAATTGTGATTCAATTGTGTCAATTTTAGATAGAATTTTTTTGGTAGTTAAAAATGTTGGAACGTTTTATGTATATTTTTTTTCACTCTTTTTTTTTTAATTATTATATTTGCATTTGAATCATTTTATCTAGTTGAAAGTCGTACTTTTTCCAAACACATTATTTTAATAAAACTAAATATTCGAAAAAAGTTACGTATTTTCGTATTTCGTATTTCCGGACCTTTCTATTATTTGTACAAATATTCTATTAGAGATTCTGAACGGTTAGGTTAGCCAGTAACGAATTATGTAAATAATTTCTTTTAAAAGCAAATTTCTTACTTAAATTTGCTCATTGTACATATGATACAGATTGTAAATTTTTCTGTTTTTTAAAAAAATAAATAAAAAATTAAAAATTTCAATTCAATTAATTGTATTTTTTCATTATTCTGTGTTAAAATAATTGTCATCATTTAAGTATTAATCATTTAACTTATTTATTTATTTTTTTTCATGATCTAAAATTCTATTAGTAATAATTGGAATTTTAACCCACTCGCCAAGTTAGTTTTCTCTACATAGTCTATTTTTGACAACCATATTCTTTAATGTTTAGAATTTATACATTATATTTTTATTTTCATAAATATAAATTATTATTATTATTATTTATTATTATAATTATTATTATCTAGCCTTTCAACCATAACTAAGGCACCATAGAAATATAGTGCTTCTATAGTGTTCTACCATAACCACGATTTATGATAGTAATATTATTAAATCGTGACCATAATCAGCTGTTGTTATCACAGAAATCTGTTATGTTATTTATCAATATGTACCAGTTAACTTTTATCATGACTTATATATGGAGATCCAGATTCCAAAATAATAATATAAATTATAATCATTTAATTATTTTAATTTTAAGTTATTTAATTTATTAATATTTATTCTTATACGAATATGATACTGAGTTATATCGTATGATGAATATTTGTCTCGTTTCGTTTTTGTTACTCACTAAAATCATTGCATGTTTTTCATATTATTGTCATTAGATTGAATTGAATTTTCTCAATAATAATAATAATTATGGCTCAAGAACTGTCTGGCGTCTCGGTCGTGGTGTTCATAGCAGGCGGTATATTGACTTTCATACTGTTGTTCATATTTGCCAAGAGGCAGATTATGAGGTTTGCTCTGCGGTCGAGGAGAGGTCCGCACGTACCAATCGGTCATGACGGGAAAAAAGTAATTGCACTCATGAGATATAAAAGTTTAAGATTATATTATAAAGTAAATAGCAGCAATATTAACATTTTATATTTTTTAAAATCTGCTCAGGGTTTATCATAAAAAATTTTATTTTTTGTACCTATACTTTATTTAGTACAATGTATTAATATATTGCACTACATTAAAGTTATTATAATCATTAATCACTATAATTAGATAACTCGGTACTTAGTTAGGTATGGAATTTTTGTTGGTCTGAGTACAGCTTTTTTGGTTTTAATAATAACAATATTTTATTTCTTGTTTGTGTCAGGCACTGAAAAGAGAAATCGAACGAAGAATCGAAGTTATTCCGAAAATTGTTTTCGAGCCAAAATTAATGAGAGTGGATCAAGACGACGACCGATCAAAGTATATATTACCACCAGCTGAATCTAACGATAAGCCATTACCAGCACATCATTATCGTATGAAAGCAGTAGACGATGTTAAAAAATTGGGTAATTATAAGTTACATTAATCGTTTGAATTCGATTTCGAGATGTCACGATTAATATTATACTTGCAGAGCGAGAAATTGCAAAACAAGATAAAACATTGACTCGACATCCAAATGAAAATCTAAGGTCATTTTTACTAAATACATTAGCTGTACTTTTGGACGGTAGTGGTCAACATATAGTTCATCAGTTCTGTGATCTCTATGAACACGCACGTTATGATCCTAATGAATTCCTAGAGGAAGAATACCAATCTTTTACCAGATTAATGAAAAAATTAATCGATATGTAAGTAGTAATAAATAAATACATTTATTTATTTTTAACAGATAACTTAAATTTTATGATTTGATAAGCAGGTGCAATCGAGTTCTAGTTTAAATAATATATGGATATTAAATAGTGAAATTTATTTATAACACCATTTCTATAATTTCATCCAGACTATTTATTTTACACATATTTAATTATAAACAGCCTAGAATAATTATTATTTCTTTTAAATAATCATTTATTAAATTTGATTTTAAGTTTGTACTTTTTTTAATTTTTATAGTGCAAAATTATTAAAGTCATATACTGGTGAAAGTCGAAAAAATAGTCCCAATAAAACTCCAACTCGTAACAATAATATGAGAACTGGTACTAATGATGGCCTTAGAACAAAAGACAGGGATTCTAATCGTTTAAATGTTCTGTGAAAAGTAAGAATATGCATTTAATTTACAAATTAATTATATTTATTAATATTCTACATTGTGAAAATTAATTATTATTTGTTTTAATTTATTTTAAAACCAATAAGTTGCAGAGTATAATGATTCAAGTATAGTGGAAGAAGATGATTAATAATGGGATTGTAAATATTCCCATTATACATATAAAATAAAACAACAACAAGCTTACATTCTCAAAATTTTGTATCAGTGTACAATTTATACAATTCATAAAGTGATCTCTGCCAGACTGAATAAGGATGTCATTGTTTTTTCATTTTTCAAACTTGTCTGTGAAGTGGTAAACGAGCTCTTAATTTTATTTCTTATTTTTTACAATGATGTTTATTTTTTATTTTATTTTTTTTTTTTTAATTTATTTATATGTTTCTAATTTTATGAAATTATTGTAAAGTAAAGGATAGACAAGAAAGCCGGATACACTTTGCACCGTGGATATTCTTGGTCCCTCAATCCTTGGGTCAGATACTCTTAGTGGGCGTGTTGAAAATGACGACTGTTATTGTTTTTTATATTATCAACACTTCGCTCAGAGTCTTATTATTGATATTGTGATTTATCGTTTCTTTAAAATTCAACACACCTGCCAAGAGTAATTGATCCAAGGAACAAAGAATATCAGTTGTACAAAGTATATCTGGCTTTCTTGTCTATACTTTACTTATTTTTGCTTTACTTTACTTTTTATTTTAGAAGCCTCTCGAAAGTAAGACCTAATGTTAGATCCAGAGCTGGACAAATTAATAACCACATAAATTTAAATAGTAAATAATAAATATGAATGCTCATTTTTATGAATAATTGAAGCATTAATATATGTTTTAAAATTCTTTCATTTTTCTAAATAATCTCTTAATCATAGTAAAATTTTAATTTTAAATTGATGTATCGAAGACAACTCACGAGAACCTACGGCAGGTCGGCTCATAATCCAGCGGTGCCAGACTCGATTCAATTCCCGGAAAATCAAATTTTTTGCATTGCTTTTTAACCGTGACTGTCTAGATGCACCACGATAAACATTAGTAAAAATGATGTTACTGCACATAAATGTTGATTTACTCTAATTTTAACCGTTTTATTATATTGCTTATATTTTATTGTAATTTGAAATTATTTATGGATTATTCATTAGGTGTATGTGAATAAATTGAAATCAATTTTCGTTTTTCGTTAATATTGTATGTAACAATATAATTTATAGTTCATCATTTATGTTTAATTCTTCAAAACTGATAATTATTATTGTGTATTAGTTGAAGTTCTGTTTAGAATCGTTTTATTGAAAAAATGATTTATCGTTTCTTTAAAATTCAATACACACCCATCAAGAGTATTCCACCTGATGTGCGAAGAACACCCCAGCGAGCGAAGTACACCCTTTTATTTAATTTGTGCCTAATTTCTTTAAAATTCTACTAACCCTCTAAGAGCATCTGACCCAAAAAGCGAAGAATATCCGTGGTACGAGTGTGTCGGGCTTTCTTGTCTATACTTTACTTTTTTAATCTATGAAAATATATTTTTTCAGGTTGCAATTAATAGTGGGATATAGAACTGACTAAGTAAAAGATAAAATTTTTTTTGTAATAATAAACTATAATTTTTTACGTTAAATTGTTTTATTTTGAAATTTTGAATTGAAGCTCTGCTTAGAATAGTTTTATTGGAAAAATGATTTATGGTTTCCTTAAAATTTAAGAAACACCAGTCCCATCCGAAAAGTAATGAATACACATGTTACCAAATTATATGTTTTTTAGAAATATCCATTTAAAAGTTCTTTTATTTTTATTTTTTTGAGTAGACGTGGATAAATTTTAAAAATGTTATGGAAAACTTGAAAAAATCTGGGTATTTCATAAATTCGAATTTGTGGTTATCATTTTAATGAAAAAAAGTTTTTAAAATACCAATTAGTAGCAATTATTACTATCTAGGTTTTTTATATAGCATTGCAATTCTAACCCAGCTCTGAATAAATCTAACTTATAGTACTAAAACAAATATTAGGATTTTATATTTTAAAATGTACCACAATAGAATATTACTGGTATAGCTTTTCTTAATCATTTTAATGTCATTAAGCAAATTTAAATAAAAATATTTTTGTGAAGGTAAATTTAGTATTCATATTATTTCCACATTAATTGCAAAACTATATTATGCAGTTTTGAAGTATTATTAGTTAATAGTTATTAATTATATTTTATGTTGTTACCTTATTATATGTGATATTTTTTTTTTTTTTAAACAAATGTTGTAAATATTTTCGTGTTAATTGAGTCATGAACTTTTCATTTTGTATAATAAAAACTAATTTATACAAACTTCAAATAGTTATTTTAAAATAGTAAACAAACATATGCTGAGTTATTATCAGAGAATACTACAATTATATTATGTTTATAATGGTTTATTATAGTAACCGAAGGCATATTTCCGCACAAATATAAAGTTCCCTTATAAATTCCCCATTAAAATTTTAATTATCTTCAGATTTCTTGTTTCTAATAAAAAGTTTAGTACTTTTCTTGATGTCATTTAGTAGATACTTATAAATAACTATAAAATAATGCAAGTAAATATAAATTTAGCAGTCATTTTAGTTTTGCACACTTTTTAAGTGCATATTACTAAGGATTTCTAGCATTTGCATGCAAAAAAAAAAAAAAGATATTAAAATAGCAGAGTCAAATATAAAAACACTGTCCATAATGTAGGAAATCTAAATCTTAAATTTTGTTTCGCATATTTTATAGTTTTTTCTTATTTTAGCAGTTTGTAAATTTAAATGCTATATATATGCTATAAATGTCATGTACTCATATTATTTTATCCTGTGCTGCGTATTATACAGGCATTCTTTAATTTCTGTTGTTCAAATTCATACACACCAATGTGCAATAACTATTGTCAGATCTAGAGGGGTGCAAGTGGTGGTGGTTCTTGCTCCTGGGTTCCATATATTTAGGGGTGCCTCAATATCAAAGAATTTTTAAATTTAAGGGAAGTGTTGTTACGGGGTGTTAAAATTTTATTCGCCTCAGGCGACAAATGATCTTGATGTGGCAAAGGCGATAGCATAGTCAAATAAATTATCCTAAGATTTGTATATAATTTTAAAATAATTGTATGTAATTATGCAATGTGGTTTATTCAGTTTATTTTAATCGCTGGTAAATGTGAGAGCCGGTAAAAGTAAAATTTAAATAATTGTGGTAATCTAGAGCCGATGCTTGAATCGAAAAGTGGTCTAATACGAAAAAAAGAACGGAAAAACATTGAAACATCATTGTAAATTTATAACCTAACCTAAAAATATGACTTTGACTAAATAAGTCAGCCGGTTCGTTTTAAAAATTTTCTCAAACCGCCACTATTTTCATAGTCTGCCATGGGTTGTATGTAAATATTGTATTAAAAATATTTGGGATTTTTCGGAAGGATTGTTTTTGATAGTATCCGTTTTAAATAACAAAATAAAAAAAAAACTAAAAAACTGTTAGATGTATTTTTACTCGATAAACATAAATATTATTACAAACAACTCGTCAATGTTTTATATACAGTTATAATATTAAATTTACAGTGATGATAATCGTTAGTGTTTTAACCAACAAATTATTCATTTGTATAATATCACATGACTTTCTTTCCACTCGAACACTATTTTACAAAAAAAAAAAATAATAAAAATAGTGATAAAAATCAAATTACACAATACATAAATAAACAAAATATTTGATATAACGTTATATAGAAATTCTATATCAAAATAAAAAAAAAATAGATATTGAGTAGAACATAGAAAAAAAAAATAGTTTTAAAGAAATAGAAGGCATATTATTTATACAGTATTAAATCTAGACAAATCTTAACAAAACACAAATACAATATAAATATAATATAACAAACACACACTGTGTAAGCTTAAATTTAACATAATGTTAGTGAAAAATTGTTAAATCTTGTTAAAATTATATATTTCAGTCTTATGTATATAATACCGTAAAGTGTGAACTAAATCCGAGATGTTAATAGAGGTTATTTGAACGTGCCATTACAAAATATGTATAATAATAAATGTTCCATTGCTAACTAATTAAATTTTATTAAATTTCAGAGTGTAATAAAAAAAGTTTCAATAATAATATTCGGTCAACACCTCAGACGGAACGTTTATTTTCAAAACAACAGTCAACATTTCACTCGTATTCTAGCAAGTAGCAACTAATCTAACGATTTAATTTATAAATTCTTCCGTATTTTAATTTGGTCATTTTGATGGTACATAATATTATTTTTTTTTTTTAATACTACTATATACTTAGATTCAATAATACCGTGGGATCAAATTCAAACGTCAACAGTAGCATATTATTAATATTTTAACCGGTGGCGCAACTAGGATTTTTTCAAGGGGGGGTGCCCACCAATAAATTTCTACTATACCTAATCATTTAAATATAAAAAATTATAATCAATTGAACAAGAATTCATAAATTAAAAATTTAATGTAACAAAACCAAACTGCGTTTTCTTCGAGTTCACTTTTTTTTTTAACGTTATTTGTAAATAAATACAATATGAATTTTTAAAGCATGTTTCAAATTTATTTCTGAATAATTAGTAGAGGTTATAATAATTGTGTAGTTAAAAGCATTTTTTTTTTTTTTTTCAATGCTCATTGAATAAAATTTCCATAAATATAGTTTTAGGGAGGGGGGGTGTCCAGACACCCAAAACATCCACCCCCCTCCCTATTGGTTGCGCCACTGATTTTAACACACCTATTATATTAAATGCCTACATTTAATACACAATCCATAAACCCGTTTGACTTATCAATCATAATAATTTATGGCACATTGAAAAGATTATTATTAATATTATTATACACTTAATAATCTGTAGACAGCTGTCGTACACATTTTACACTAGTATGGCTCTACAAAACAAAAACAAACAATTTAAACATAAAACGAATACAAACAATATATTATATACCTACTTACATAATATTATATACAAAATTATGCGACCGCAAAACGTACAGCAGCAGAACACCAGAATTATTAATAGGGTTCGGAACTTGTTGCATTTGCATTTATTATTCTTCATTGATAGCTGCAGAAAATAGTCCAAGTAAGATATAAATTTGTTTTAAGACATAATGAACTCAAATAAAAAAATTTTTTTGCGCATATTTTTGTATATTTTGCCATTTTTTTTGGGAAAATTTTTTTTTTTTATATTTAAGCGTATTACATGACAAATGTATAACATCATATGTATGCATTTTTACGTTTTGAGCTTAATACATTTTTATTTTAAAGGTTGACACCATTTTTTTTTTCTTTTACTGTTATACGTCAATCAATATTTATTATCTAATCATTGACTGAATTTAGAATGTAATATATTATATCGAACTTTTGTTAAAATAAACAATTGAGTTGCATATTTGCAACAATTTATAAATGCAACAAGTCCCGAACCCTAGTTATTATTATTTTTTTAAATTACTTTACAGCAGAATAATTATTGGCCCCACCGTGCAAGAGTGATATGGTATTCGACGAACTCGGAAAGACCAGTTGCTCAGCGACGACGAACAATCGCCAAAGTCTACTTTGCGGGACAGTTTGGTAGAGGGTTCGTGACGCCGGGGGAGGCGGGCGTGATTTGGGGTGGTGAACGCCGCCGCAATTGCGTCAACGTTTTCGCATAAGACATACGATTTTATTTTTTTATGACGGTTTTTGCTATATCAAAAAATGGGCCGTAGTCCGTTTGGGCGAAACGACCCCCCCCCAAAAAAAAAAAAAATATATATATATACCGTTTGGGTGAGTACTTATTCCACAAAAAGTACCATTTTTGGGACAGAATATTATATAAATGGATTTATAGGTAAAATATAAATAGTTAAATAGTATGGCATAAAGTCAATTGAAAAAATAAAGTCACACAAAATATAAATAGGTAATTCATAATTCAGATATATCATTTATACATTATTATTTTTACAATAAATATATAATAAGATATAATATTCAACTTTAACGGATATTGGTACAGCAGTATTGTAAAATACAATCGTCAATTATTAGTCAAAATTAATAAAACTTGTTTTCCGCGATAACGATAAATAATAACACTAACAGCAGTAAAGTTAAAAAAATAATAAAAAACAAATTATAAAATGTGGCAAAAGTAAAAAAAACATATTGCAAAGAAACTCGCCCAAACGGTATAAAATATGATATCCTTATTTTTCGTGTCGAAATTGTTACCTTCGCCCAAACGACCATCGAGCGCGTGTGTTCCATACGGACGCAGGGGAAAAAAATGCTAAATAGTAAAAAGCCCGGCGGGAGGGGGTTGTGCCGTATTTGTGAAAATTCTAAACGCGGCATTGGTGACGAAGGGGCGGGGTAGGGCGCAGATGCGTCGTACACACTTTACGGGAGGCGGCGATATGCGATCGAAGTTTTTCAAAAAAAAAAATGAAAAACCGTTAAACACGTTTTTCGGCCTCAGATTACGGGCCCCCCACCCCCCCGTTGTCCTAGTGCGGCGCGACGTCCGAAATTTTCGGATTTTGATTTTTCATCACACGTCTTCTTGTGTTGCGCATGCGCGCGTGGCCTTTGTATTTTATTATTGTATATTTTTTACAGCACCGTGGTGGCCTGCAGCTTCACGTACCTGGGCCGCTGCGCGCCGTTCCCGGACGGCGGCACCGGCAAGAAACACTGGTGCGTCTGGACGGCACCAGCACCACCACCGCCGCCGACGCCGCGGTGCCGGCCCAGCGGCGGCTTCTTGCACGCGCGGCACGCTGTCCGGTACGCCAGCAACACGGACAGGAACACGAGGGCCGTGCACGTGGCCGACAACAGGAACGCGTAGCCCTTGGCGCCCGTCAGCTGTTGCACGTACCACCAGTCGTCCGGGCCGCCGATGCCGCCGCCGCCGCCGCCGCCGGCCGCCATCGGCCCGTCCACGGACGTGCACACCATCGTCGCCTCGTCGTCCTTGGGGAACTTGACGCCGATGCTGGCGCACACCTGGTACGACCGGTCGGCCGGCAGCTCGGTAACCGTGGTCCAGGGCGCGGTGCAGTTGAGCCGGTGGTGCGCCACCGGCCGGCCGGACGCGTACACGGACACGGTGATGGTGCACTTGTTGTTGCCGCCAGTGGACGACAGGTGCACGGCGGCGAACAACGAGGACGGCGGCACGAAAGACGTCGTCAGGTTTTGGATGTCGGGCGGGCCCGCCACCGCCGCCGTCGTCGCCGCCGCCGCCGCCGCCGCCCGGTTGCCGACGGCCCCGGCCGCACCACCGCCACCGCCACCGCCGCCGCCGACCTTTTTGTTCGCGTTCGGCACCAGCGCGATGATGTCGCTGCAGCCCAACACCATGGCCGCGTCGTCCGACTTGTCCGCCGCGTATCCTTCCACCAGCACCACGCAATACCTGCAGCACGCAAAACGCAAAACCGTTTAGAGTCAAGAGGTTTCCAAACTTTTTATGGTACGACCCATTTTGGGCATTTTTTTTTTCAATTTTGGCGACCCACAACAATAATCAAATGTCTTCTTTTTTTTTTTTTGGCTTGTCCATTGATAAAAATATAAAAAAAATATTCACAAAAATATTTTTCAAATTTCTATATTTACATTCTCATAAAGTTTTAATTATTACATTTTCGCCAAATTTAGACTAGCTTTTTTTGAATTTTGCAAAAGTATTGAGAATTTTGAATAATTTGACTGCTCTAATATGCCATCTAGATATAAATTCTGATTAAAAAAGTTGTTAGTCAAAACTTTTGGAAAATATTTCTATTCGAAAAAGTGTACCATTGGAAAAAAAATTGCTTCTTCACACCACTCAGAATCTAAAATTTTCAATGTATGCGACCCACAGTTTGGGAACTTCTGGTTTAGACTATAGTAGTTTTCAGCGTGGCCGCTACCCAAGGCCCGTAGCCAGGAGAGGTGTTTCAGGGTTCAATCTCCCCCTGAAATTTATTTTTAAATCAGAATAAGTAAAATTATATAGCAATTATAATAATTAATAATATTATTTTATGTAAAATTGCGTAAACTTCACGATAATGTATATATTATTATGGCAAACAGATTTTGTTGAGATTTTTTTTGTCCTAATTTATTTAGTCAAAACCTCTCCCGAAATGTCATGCTGGCTACGGCCTTGGCGCTACCACCCCCTTCAGGGCGTTTTTAATATTGAGGGGGGGGTGTTTTACTGAAGGAGGCGCTCTAAAGGGGGCGATGTAAATTATATTCCATTCTAGATTTATAACTTCCAAGAAAAAGAGTTCATCAGTTTTTTTTTTACTTAGAATGACGTTAAATATAAATATTATACAGAATTACATTTTAGTTGTGTATTTTGTATTTTTTTTTTTTAGATTAGAACTACGTGAAAAGAGAGAAAGAGAGATTTAAGCTACATTAACAGCCAGGAGGAATAATTTTTATTAGTAGAAAACTTCGACTTCAAGGCATTCATTAGTCACATAAGTATTTTTAGTACAATTTTAATTTATAAGTAAACATTATTTATAGTTGTGTTAAATATGTTTCTATTTTATAGAAAAATTAAACAAGATTTATCTGTTTTTTGAAAGTCTATTATTTTTGAAATCCTATGGGTTAGGATTAATAATTATTATACCTATATCGTTAAAGTTTAGCTGAAAATTAACGTCCCTCTGGTTTAAGTCATATATACATAAGTATAACACAGAATTGTAAAGATTGAAAAAAGGTGATGATGCATATATAGACCTCATTTTATAGAGATCCTGCGGTCAAAATTTCACGTGACACAAATAGGACCAATTAGACGGTGGTATATAATATTGTGCAACATTATTTGATAGTCGTTTAAAAAAAGTATATTAATCCGTTTATATATTTTAATAATGATTTCACCAAAATCATTGCACACATGAGTGTATTTATTTATCAACACGGCACTCGTTAAATAAAATACTATGTCAATATAATAATAAAACCGATTTCAAAAATAATCGAATGAACGCCTGCGGTGTCTCAGATTTAGATACGTGATCTCTAACGTATCTCTAACTCTATCGGAAGAAGCCTTTCACCAAATTCGTATTTATATTAAAAGTGGGTGGTTCGTCCGAGTGGGTGGAGTATTATTTTTAGGCGGGTCGTACCCACCAAGGTGATCCCCCCCCATTCAAGTTACGTAACTGAGCAACGCGTTCCCCTACGATAATATTATAAAATATGGTACATTTCATAGAATATTTGGCTCGACAAACAATTTTTTAAACCTGAGTGATAAATGTTCCAATACTTATACAACTAAAATGACTTTTATTATTAAGAAAAATACAAATTAATTTTTAGTGTTTTTTCAATGATGTTTTTTTTTTTTCTGTGTACAACTTTTCGTATGGAAATACTTATCCAAAAGTTTCGATCAGTAACTTTTTGAAACCGGATTTGCTTCTAGATGGTACTTTACAGAGCTCAATTCTTCAATTTTTTTTTTTTTTCTGAAAAAACTACCCAAAATTTGATAAAAACGACTCGGAAACCATCATTTTTTGATACGAACTATATGAAAATTTAAACATAGATAGAAAATCATAATAAGAAAGATTTTGGCGCAAGAAAATTTTGAAAATGTGAAAAAAAAAATTTTGGACATTTTTCTATCATTTATTTTTTATATTATTAACTTCCTTCGTTCAGAATCGTTTTATTGAAGAAATGATTTATCGTTTCTTTAAAATTCAATACACCCGTCAAGAGAATCCCACCCGTCGTGCGAAGTATGTCCGGCTCTTTTAATTTTAATTTTAATCTACGTTCGCTTGATAACACTCTGCTCCACCACAAGCCTGGGCTTATATCAGTAGATATATTATATTCTTTATCCTTTTAATATTAACGGTATATAATTGCAGTTTAGCTACCGAGAGAAATTTTTGTAATTTTTTTTTTTTTCGAAACCCATGTAAATCAACGTTTTAAAAATGATGGTGCCAAAAATATTAATTACCATATCATTGTGTATTTGTAACGAATTGTAAAGACGAAAAAAAAAAAAAACAAAAATCGTGTTTCGGCCAACACTGACCTGTAGCTGTGCGTGGGCTGCAGTTCGCTGGCGGACAGCGACAGCGTCAGGCTCTTGGCGTCCGGCAACTGGGACGAGTTGCACCGGACCGGCTTGGAGTCCAGCAGCACCTCGTGGTTGCCGACGTCCTCGTAGATGACCAGCGCGTTGCAGTAATAGGACACGACGGGGGCCGCGACCGTCCACGCCAGGCTGATCCGCGTGCCGTCGAACTGGTACGTGCGCAGCGACACCTTGGTGCCCGTCGAGTACGACGACTGTAGCGACGCCAGCGGGCCCTCGGGCGGCGGCACGCTGTCCTCGCCGCCGCACACCAGCTTGGCCGGCTGCAGGTCTTGGAGCAGGCCGTTCTCCAGCGACGGCGGCGTCGCGCACACGGCCGTCTCGCTGGCCGCGCGCACCGACGCGCTGTGATTGGACAGCCAGCCGGCGAAGTACAACAGGCTGCAGTCGCAGTTCAACGGGTTGTCTGGAGAAACGCGTCATAGAGAAACACACGAAAAAAAGCGTTGTTATTAGGGGCTGGGAATTTAACGCCCTTAAAAATCGTTAAAAATGCTCTTATAAAAAAAAAAAAAAAAATGACTTAAAAAAAACTCAAAAAATGCACTGAAAAAATGTCTTCAAAATTTAAATAATAATATACATATATGATTGGTTTCTAGCAGCATATCGGCATAGCCGGGAGGCAAGATAAGAATTTATTTAAATATAATGTATAGGAATTACGGATAAGATATTTCATCTATTGTTAGCGTATGAAATAAATCCCGTATTATAAGTTAATAATAAAATTTTGGCTCAAAAATGACCTAAAAACCCATAAAATGCCTTAAAAAATGAAAAAATGACCTTAAAATCAAATATTGTCAAAAAATGCAAAATAAAATTTTTTATTCTAATTGAAAAATACCTAAAATTGACTCGTGTCAATTAGACCTAAATTTCAGGGGGGGGGGCACTATAAAGTCACTACACTACATTGTGCAATGGTGGATTTTGCGTCAGGCAAAGTAGGCAGTTGCCTAGGGCGGCAAATTTTCGAGAGCGCTATTTTCGAGTGTAAAAAATCATATTTTAACTAACTGAAAGGATTTAAAATGTTGTTTTAAGAAGAATCACAAAAGTGAGATATATTTTCGAAATTACACATTTCTAAAAATGCCCAAAACCATTAGTTTTAAAATAACTCAATTACTGAAATAGATTTCACAAAAATTTAGATTACACGGAATATTTTACCATTTATACTCCTTGTTTTTGGAAAAACTGTCGAGAATTTGGAAAAAATGATCTCTCGGTGTAAGTATTTAATACTCATACCGAATGGGAACAAAGTGTTGTGTATAGACTTATTGTACGTTCATCACGTATGGAGACGATATAGATTCGTGGGTCACATGGTTTTGTACATTTCACCAAAAAAACCCCAGAACAAACAGTACCTATCTAAAACGTTATGTGTTATGCGTGGGGTACGTGTAGGAACGTAGGGGGGTGAAAGTGGTGATCGCAGTTATAAGAATATTATTTAGTTAGTTACACCATAAAGAATATATAGAGGGGTCACCATACCGTATACTGTGTTACGGTATAGCGAATTGAAGCAATCAAACGGAATACGCCAAGAGTGACCATTTCGAGAAAAATAAAATTATTTGTCTCATTTGATTGGCAGGTACCACTTTAAATTATCAATAACATCAAGAAATGCAGATATACAAAAACATTAATTTTAAAGTATGATAACAGAGTTCCTTATCGGTGATCCGACTGAGCGACGGATACAATATTTCGATACGGTTAGTTGATTCTTTTACAACAGGTCACTCTAAGCGTATTCCATTTCAATGCTTCGTTTAGGTATACGCCACGGGTTGAGTTACACTAGACTTAACTACTGACCACAGAGTGTACGAAAAATCGGTATTACTTACCGGACAAAGAGAGACTCGTCAAGCGGTTGGCGGTGTTCAGGGCGCCGTCGGCCACGATGGAAATGTCGTTGTCGTCGAGTCTCAGCTCTTGGACGCTCTTGAGCGGAGCGACGAGGTCGGACGTCAGGCTCCTGAGGAAGTTGTGCGACAGGTCCAGCGTCTTGAGTTTGGTCAGATGGGCCAACGACGCGCTGGACACGGCCACGATGCGGTTGTTGGCCAGGTCCAAGTGCGACAACGTGGGCACCGCCCTGAACCCGTGGTCCTCGAGCACGTCGATCTGATTGTGGTTGAGCGTCAGCGACACGACGCCCTCGAGTCCGGCGAACGAGCCGCGCCGCACGCTGTTCAGCTGATTGTGCGCCAGCGACAGCACTCGCAGGCCCGGCAACCTGGGCAACGTGCTGGGGCCCAGTTGGCCGTTCAACAGGTTGGAGCTGAGGTCCAACTCGACCAGCGACCGCAGTCCCTGGAGGTGGGAAGTCGAGGCCGCCGTCAGCAGATTGTTTTGGAGGCGCAAAACTTTCAGAAACGGCAAGCTGACGAACGCGTCCGCACTGATGTGTTGCACGGAGTTGTTGCTCAGGTCCAAGAACGTCAGATTCGGCGATCCCTGCGAAATACGACAGATAACATGTAATATGATTGTTTGTATTTTCGAGAAAAACGAAATCCGAAATATTTATAAAGGCATAAAAAAAAAAAATGAAGTGTCCAGAGTAAAAGATGTAATGATCGGCGATTAGTATCTTTTAAATAACACGGAGTCAAATTCGATATACAATTGAAGAATATTGTATTATATAATTTACTAATGCCTAAAATAGTATCGTGTATTCTGAAAATCAAAGTTTACAATCTAAATCAATGATTCTCAACCTTTTTAAAGTCACCATCTCCCCCCCCCCTTAAAAAATAATATATATTTATTAGTAAATTGGTATTCATAAAGCTGAGCTGACTTTTCATACCTCATTAGTTGAATGTTCAGTCAATTCTTAAATTTGTTTTGATTTGCTAGATATTTCAAATGTTTAATGAAAACGATTTGGAAAAAAATATGATTACAGATAAACCATTGAGCGTCGTTCAGTGGAGTTAACTGTGTTTCAGTTTTTATTTTACTCCAATATATTTAAGCCTTAGTGTAAATATATATATATATATATATATTATGCTCAACACCACCATATCGCCCTTTAATATATTCATTTTCCCTCAGAACCTCTTCACCACTCACTGGGGGGGGGGCGATATCGCCACCGTTGAGAACCACTGATCTAAATCATAGATTTTCATGTACCTATTTCTATATAAACCATTATAATATATATATATATATATATGTATTTTCAATAATTATTTTTTAAATCATTTCTCTGATAATTTCTCAGACAGAGGAAAAATTAAAACAAAATTATTAAATCAAAAATTCTAATTTTTTTCTAATATTTCTATATTAGTTTAGTTTTAGAATAATTTAAGAGTTTATAAATTGTTTTTATTTTCACTATATAGATAACACTTCAATGAACTTTTGTTTTAAGAAAGAATTTGGTTGTAAAATATTTCGATAAAAAGTAAGTATTCATAGTTTATTTATATATTGTATTTATTAAAATTTATGTTGCTCTGTTTTTGTTTGAACTTTAGATAAAGAAAAATATCAATTTATTATTGGTGTGTAGCGGTTAAATTGAAAAGTATACGAAATACAGTCGAGTTTCCATAAAAAGAAATAAACATCACTGCAAAAGCACTACCTATATATAGCTTCTTTGCCTTACTCAGAATTCAAAAAAAGGGCCGACGAGACGATTAATATCTATCGCTAATAAATTTCCCACGTTTCACGTTTATTTCAGTTTTTTTTCTTTTCGTTTAAATCTCGGCTATAATTTTGTATTTTATTTACCGTCGTTATTATCAGGGGTCGGGATTTTATAGCATTTGCATGTTTCTTATGAGATGTTTAAAAAATAGCAGAGTAAGTTAAAAATGTGTTTTATGATACAGAGAACTCAAATAAAAAATTTTTTTTTTGCATATTTCGCTATATTTTTGTTTTTACTGCTTTTTCTTTCGGATTTTTTAAGACTTTTTTGCATTTTTACCTGTTTTTCAATCAAAATCGGTCATATTTTATAAATTTATATTTTAGTAAACGTATTTTTTTTTTTTTTTTAATTTTTGTCGATTGAATTATCAAGTAAACTGTAAATGTATTGATTGAGTAAATAGACCGATTACGTTGGTAACATACTTTAAAAAAAAAAAAAAAAATACAGTGGTTTGTCCAAATTAAAATGTGCTTCATATAGCTCGTGGTGGGTGGAAGAAAATTGAATTACTTGGCGAACTCAAATGTAAGAATATATTATAATATATTTCAAATACATTTGTATATCAGCATTCGACGTGTAAAAATCTTTTTTGGCAGACAACCGCCGCCGTAAGTTGAAATTCGAAAATCTGACCAAGCATTTTATTAATTCAACGTAACACTCAAGGAGAACATATTTTTAAATCGCTTGCTTTTATTTTGAAAATTCCTCGAAGACAATAAATTAGATAATATTTTTGTACAGACCTTCGGGATTCCGCAGTGATCGGAACGACTAAATGATTTCAAAGTAACTCTGCCTCTAATAATTTTATATTAGTCGTTAAAAAATATTATTTACAAATAAATTTTCTCTTTCTTTTTTTTTTTTTTTTCTCGCATATTTACGCAATTTCGAGTGCTATAAAATCCCAACCCGACCCCGAATTTATCCAATAATAAACGAACAAAATTTTAACGGAAATACTATCGATTAAACGTGTTTTATGATTTATTTTATCGTAATATTATATTTCATTGTACGTACTTTGAACGAGTTGTTCTGCACGGTGTGCAAACGGTTGTGGGACAG